>LNAC01000156.1:2359174-2378201 GCA_002007465.1 Ailurus styani | reverse complement strand
GAGGGAGTGGGGGACAGGAAACCACAGAAAAAGGAAGGAGAGAAAGTAATACAGAGAATGAGGACAACGGTAAAGGATATGATAATCAATACGAAAGAACAGACGAGGTGGGCCCGTGGAACTCAAGGTCAACTGGGACAAACGACCGTCTCTGCCTGTGCCGCCCGCCCCACACCCTAGATGGACTTCCGCCGCCTCATCAGCCTGTGGTTGTCGGTAAAGCTATGTAACCCGGGAGAAATGGAGCTGATGGGGGAGGGGAAGAGGCTGTTTTTCAGTGTGCTTGGTGAGATCTCCTCGATCTTGTACGAGATGGAGTGGAAGTAGTGGGGGGCGAGCTTGGCGCTGAAGGAGTTCTGCTGCGCGGCCGGGCGGCCCGCGTACTCCTGCGGCCGGTAGCAGGTGCAGGAGCACACGGACTGCAGGTCTGGCACGTCCGCCTTGTAGCGGGGCCGGCCCTGCCTCGCCTCCTCGGGGATGTGGAGGACCATGCTGTTGCGGGTCCCGGCCAGCGACGCCCTCTCCTCGGCGTCCCGCCGCTCGTCCTCACTGTTCATGGTCAAGAACCTGAGGACCACCAGGTTGAGGAAGGCCCCGATGACCGTCAGCCCCACCAGGATATACATAAAGCTAAAGGCCACATAGAGCGGCTTCTTCTGCAGGGCGCCCTTGGTCTGCAGGGCTACGTAGTCCCCGAACCCAATGGTAGTCAACGTGATGAAGCAGTAGTAGTAGGCGTGGAAGAAGCTCCACTCTTCGCACTGGGAGAACGCGGCCGCCCCGA
Source organism: Ailurus styani (assembly GCA_002007465.1). Classification (NCBI taxonomy): domain Eukaryota; kingdom Metazoa; phylum Chordata; class Mammalia; order Carnivora; family Ailuridae; genus Ailurus; species Ailurus styani. Next base: position 2,377,417 of record LNAC01000156.1, on the reverse strand, counting down.
TGCACAGCGTCCCCATGCAGGAGAAGAAGCCCACGGTCACCATGTTCTCCATGGACACCTCCGTGTTGCGCATGCCACAGCATTTCTTGATGCGCTTCAGCAGGTAGCGCACAAAGGTGTTCATCCGCTCGCCCAGGCTCTGGAACATGACCAGCGTCAGCGGGATGCCCAGCACGGCGTAGAACATGCAGAAGGCCTTGCCCGCGTCGGTGCCGGGGGCAGCGTGTCCATAACCTGAGGGGAGGAGGTGAGAAAACAGGGAGAAGGAGTGAGGAGCGGTCCCCTGAGGTCAGTGGTGGGGTCGAACTTGGCATTTCAGCTGGGATGGCGCTCGGGCATGCCCATAACCTGGGAGGGAGAGGAAGAGGAGGATGAGGGGGGCAGGTTGGGGTGGGAAAGGAGGTGGGGGCACTTCAATGGGGATGGCATCCAGGGCGTGCCCATATCCTGGAAGAAGGTAAGAGAAGAACAAAAAAGTTTAGGGATGGGAGGGGTGCTCTGGGGCATTTCATTTGGGGCAGTTCAGAGGAGGGGTACATTCTTCTTAGAGCAAAACAAAGGTTTCAAAAGGAAAAGCAGCATACTCACTAATAAGATTCCAAAAGTAGTGAGTCCAAGGGAGAAAATTAAATATGCCCACCGTGGATCGACATTACTATTGCATACTAGGCTCTGTGTGAAGTCCTTGTCCTACAGGGCCTTATTCTGACCTCCTAACAACCCTACAAACAAGGCATAATGGGTCTGACACCGACAACAAGGAAACTGAGTTAGTTACTTAATAGTAGGATAACTTGAGTCCTTCAGAGCCGGGATTTGAACCCAGAGTTTTCAGGCACCAAGAATGAGGCTTAGAAGCAGAGGTTCTGAATCAAGAAGAGTAACTATAGAGTGTAATATAAACACCATGAGGGCAAAGACTTGTATCTGTTGTGTTCACTGCTGGATTCCCCACAGCTGGAGTAACACCTAGCATGTAGATTTCTTTAATAAATGAAGGAATACAGTTGTGGCACTGTATGAATCTGGGCTTCTTAGGAAAGAGGGAGTGAATAATCTGTGCATTTGAAACTCTTCATGCAACCTCACAGCACATCACTTCATTAATCCCCTACGTCAATTGTGCAAAGTTGAGTCCATATTTCCACACATTCAGAATGAGTATGGGGTGCTAAAAGTGTGGAATTACCTGCCAGGTGTCCTTCGGCTACTTAGTGATAATATCAGAGCCAGGATAGGGTCTGTACAACATGGCCGGAAGAACATGAGACTCAGTGAGCTCTAGTTCAAGTTCTGGGACTAATACTGTCCAAAAACAAACAAAAAAACCCTGAATCACGGGCAGTATTTGGACCGAGATCTTGGAGGATGAACATGGCCTTCCAACATCTCAAATCGTACCCCATCAAGAAAGGCTTCCCTGATGTTACCCTGAGTCATATGCTCATGGGCTCCTAGTCCTTTAACCGGGTGTATTATCTTGGGCACCAGACAACCTCTCCCAACCCTAGTTTCTTCATCTGTTGCATGGGATAACAATTACCAGGTGGGGCTGTGCAGACCTGCTGAGTCAGACAGCACCTAGTCCAGGTCCTGGTACTCAGCAGGTGGGATGGAGGTCTTGGGGTCTGATTGGTCCCTACAGTCTCCCACAAGAAACTTCATCTGACTGCTCAAGCCCACACCTCTCTATCAAGGCTTTATCACTTACAGTCTGTCTGTCTCTCCCCTGGCAAGAATTTGTGCCATGCCCTACCTGCCCCGGTGTTCATACTCTCACTAGAGAGATGACATCATTTGTTTGCCTCCAAGATGCCTTCTCTTCATCCTCTCTGGTCCTCAACCCCACTGAGCCACCACTGAGCTCCAGCCCCTCAAAAATCCCAAGTCCTTGCAAAAGAGTAAAATGATATGAAGTTGGAGTCAGTCAGGCCAGAAAGGATAGAGTGGGGAAACCAGAAAGCTAATGGGGAGAGCAACCAATATAGCAATAGAAATCCAACCTGAAGAACAGAGAGAAATACAGATTAAAAGTAAATTTTGAAAGCCTTAGAGACCTTCAGGAAAATATCACAAGGCATCCCAAAAGGAATAGAAAAGACGAAAAAATTTTGAAGAAATAGCCAGAAGTAACCAAATTTGGTGAAAGACACGGATTTATAGAGTCAAGAAGCCTGGGCGCCTGGGTGGCTCAGTGGGTTAAAGCCTCTGTTTTCGGCTCAGGTCATGATCTCAGGGTCCTGGGATCGAGGCCCGCACTGGGCTCTCTGCTCAGCAGGGAGCCTGCTTCCTCCTCTCCCTGTCTCTCTGCCTACTTGTAATCTCTCTCTCTGTGTCAAATAAATAAATAAAATCTTTAAAAAAAAAAAAAAGAAGAAGAAGCCCAGTAAACTCCAATAGGATAAACACAAAGAAAGCCACACATCAGAGTCAAACTGCTGAAAACCAAAGAGAAATCTTGAAGGTAGCCAAAGAGAAACAAGATATCACCTCGAGAACAATTGGAATACCTCTTCCCTCTAATCATACACAACAGGTGCCAGGAAATGGTGGAATAACATCTTTAAGGAGCTTTAAAAAAAAAAAAGACCATTAACCCAGAATTATCCATCCAAAGGAAACAAAGAATGAAGTCAAAATACATGTTTACATTAAAGAAAACTTGTTACCAGTAGATCTGCACAGAATAATTAAAAGGAAGTTCTTCTTTCTAGAGGGAAATGATACCAGATGGAGGCTTAGGTCTTCAGGAAAGAATGAAGCACATCTTGGTAAACAAGAGGGTTTATATTTATACAAAATGCAGGGGTGGGAACCCCACTATATCTCCAGATAGCTCACCTGCATAGCTCATACAAAAGCCAGATGGATGGTGAAAAACAGTAGGTTGTTGGAAACTAAGTAAGGTGGTAATATTAACTAATGGCTCCGGATGTGATGTATTTTCTAGAGGAAACCAACACAGCATTGACCGGGTCAAAAATCGCACATGGAGTGCCCAGATCCCACCCAATCCTGTCAGTAGTGATGCTCAGAAGCAGTTTTCTTCCCATGGCTAGACAGCAGTATGTCCGTAGACCGTGCGTCTGGCCTCCTGCCATCTGTCCTTCTATAGGATGAAAGGACTTCATCATTCTGATGCCCTGCCGTCTATCTCACTGCTCCACTACAGGGGGGACATGCCTTAGTGAGGTGTGTGCATGACAGAGCTTGGGAGATGAACACCACCAAAGTTCAAGGCCTTCCACATGAATACATCTATGGCCCCGTGGTTTGGGTACAGGACTATTCCCGCCACAATGGCAGACCAGTTGCTAAATGTATGATGCTTCCGGGAAAGAGACAGCCAGGCAGGACATCTTCAGTTTCCCCATACAGATCCACCCACCTCCTCCCTGCTCTCTGGTTCCAGTTAGTTGGTCAAGAGGTCAGAGGAAGGGAGGAAGGTGAGGAGCTTGGTAATAAGCCGCCCCTGCCAGCAGGCTCACAGCACAGAGCTACTCTCCACAGTTCCAGTAACTGTCATTGCTCATCCAGAATGCCACACCTTCCCTGGTTGCTTTCCCTCTACCAGACCCACACTTTCCAGAAGAGTCTATAAATAGCCCACTAATTTCTCAAATTGAGAGTGCTACTTCCTGCCAAGGCCCTAACGGATACACTCTGTGTATTCTACACTGGATCTGCTCACCATCTCCGCTCGGATACAACACAGCAGGCACTGCGTGCAGACGGGTCTACACCTACCACATGTACGTACAGAGTATGCATACATTATGTCACACACAGATGTAGCGCCCATCAGTACTTTCTATAGAATATACATGGCATGCCCTTGGAACTTTACGAGCAGTGTGCATGAGTGGGTAGAGTAACCCATGCACAGGGAATATACAGGCACACACGGACACACACACACACACACACACACACATTATACCAAAACCTAAAAAGCATATACAATATACCCATAGCACACCGGCATTCATGAACGGACTTCGTGTCTATAGTACACGTGTGTGCACGTGGATAGCACTCACGGCACAGGATGTGCACACACGGATATATGTGCTGCAGGGAATGTTGGTACATATTTATCATTCACTAGCGTACATCCTATCTACACGTTACAGAGATGAGATGAGAGATACAAAACGTACCCATGCCAGACACTGGGTAGACTGCCTCTCTCTCCCCAGAGGAGAGCCAGGGACAGATCTCCAGTGTTCCCGCAAAAACTGCGTGACAGCTCAGGTCCTGAAAAGACTGGGTTTTTTGTCTGTGAATGGATGGATGGATGGATGGATGCACTCTGGCCTCCCTGTGTTGGGAGCCATATTCATCTGTTCTGACCTTTTCCATGCAGATGTGTCCAGACGGCTGTGTCCCAGGCCCTGTGCTTGTCACACGGGATCCACAGGGACTTCTTTCCCCCCAAATCTTCCCAAGGGGCTCCAGCCAGCCAGCGCATGACCAGGGCCCTCCCGGTACCCAGCACGAGGGGGCCTTAGACGCAAGTTGAGGGCACGGGCGTCAAGGCCACAGAGGACCCCCAGGCGGAGCTGCCTGTTCTCCTTGATCATCTCTGTCCCCCAACCCCTGCTTAGGACCAGCCCCGGGAGCTGAGGAGCTATAGCTACATCCCCGTCTGGTCTTCCCACTAAATGCCCAGGCTCCCCAGGCACCAGAGCGAGTTCCTCCTCCACCTCCGAGCCCTCCAGGGGCAACATAACCCCGGGAATCCCACCTAGGATGAGACCATTCGTCCTGCCAACATTGCAAATGAGTACTTCATCCTGTTGGCGAAGCAATGTCTAACCATGATTCACACAGGGTTCAGGAGGCACGCACTGGGGACAGAAGAGCTGCAGAAACCAGATGGTCCCAGACGGAGGCCTCTGGACTGCTGCTCTGTGACCTCGGCTGCAGCATCCCTCAATTCACTGGCAGGATGTGGGGGATGAGGCTGAGAGAGGGAGAGGAGAGCGGCTGGCAGCCGCCCTGCAAGGGATGGGGCCGTCCTTCCCCAGCCCTGGGCCTGGAACTCCTGCAGTTGACCGGCACTGACCCGCACGAGCGTCGGCCCGAGCCCCCCAGCTGGGCCACCCGGTGCAAAGCCATAAGCACCCAGGGGACACAGCAGCTGCAGTGTCCATCCACACCAAGCTGTGCCCCGCCCCCGCTTCCTGCTGATTTTTCTGCACGTGCATGGTCACGGACAAACTTGCCCATGGCTCCAGTGCCGGCCCTGATAGGCTACTTGGGTGGCCACAGGGGACCAGGTCCTCAGAGGTGGGGACTGTTGACCAGGATGGTGACTGCACAGACAGTCTGAAAATCAGTCCCCGGTGTTGCACCCCAACACCGTGCTCCCTGAACTCCAGGGTGTGGGAGCTCAGATGAGTCACCCAGGAGTCCATCTGAGGTGCTAGCCTGTCCCACCTTCCCCAGCCTGCCTCCCTCACCCCTCAGCACGCAGCACCGGCTGTCACCCCAGGCTCCGGACAATTGGCAGGGCCCTGCTCGCCATCCCTCCATCCAGCAGTGTTTGCACAGGCGCTAGGGCTGGCTGGGAGGGAGTGGAGTGGCTCTGGGTCAAGTCAAGTCCCCTCCCTGGAGATGCCCACAGGTTCCTGGCTCCGCACTGCAGCTGATAAGGACACAGATCTGAATCGAATTTAAGGGCCCATGGTGCCATGAGATAGTAGAGTCCTTGTCAGAGGGACCTCAGCTCCTGAGACCCAGCTTAGCTCCCCTGAGTGGTAGGGCCAGTGCTTGGGGCCCAGGAAGTGCGCAAGAGGAGGCCAGGGGTTGAATTACAGCTATGGCCCTCCCCAGGCCAGGCCCTGTGTGGGCTGCTGGAGAATCAGAGAGGAAAAGAGACCTGACCACCAGCTCCCCGGGAGGCGGAGCACAGTGTTCGAATCCTCTGCTCTGCCTGGTACATGTCAGAGACCCGGGAAGCACAGAGGAGCACCCAGCTCAGATTGGGACATCAGCCTGTGGTTACTGCCTCTAAAGAGCCTTCAGGGTTTTGATGGATGAATAGGAGTTTGCTCAGGCTGCTCACCCCTGCTGGAATTTGGACATTTCGGACATTCCTCCGTGCATCAGGCCCTCTCTTGCCCTTACCAATCAGCCCCTCTCCCTGGGCCTGGGCCCTCTCTGTCAGCAGGGAGCAAAGCCCAGAACCAGGCCTGAGCCCCACGATCCTGGCCTCCCCACCAGGAGTGCTGAGGGCAGGGCGGGTAGAGCGGGAGGGCGGGGCTAGGGTGGGTACATGTGAGTGAGAAGCTTCAGGAGAATGGAAAGGAAGGCCCTGCGCCCTGTCCCCCATGTTCCAGCACGGGAGCTCCCACCGCAGGACGGTGCCCATGGGCTAAGCCCAGAGGGGGCTGGAGCATTCGAAGAGCTGCAAAGTTATTCATTACAAGGAAGGTGTGAAGTCGGTCCTGGAAAAGGCTGACCCTCCCCATACTCAGAGGGCCAAAGCAAGGCCCGGAGGCAGCCAGGCCACGCCAACTCCACACTGCCGGCCAGCAACGAGCTTTCAAAGCTTCAAATCTGGAAAGGGCAAATGGAGTATAAAAACAATAAACCCTGCTTTGAAAAGCTGTCTGCAGACTCTGCTCTGCCCCTCCTGGGCGTCCCGGAAGGATGCCTCAGTTTCCCCATCTGTGAAATGGAGCAGAGAGACGAAGCTGGAATGAGAAGCAGGCTCTCATCAGATCCCCAGGTCCCCAGCCTGCGACCATCTGTGCCTCTAAATTCTTGAGGGGAAGCCCTAACTCCCATGTGATGATACCTGGAGGTGGGGCATGGGGCGGGCGCAGTTCAGGGCTACATGAGATCATGACGACAGGCCTCGGTCTGGGGTTAGTGTCCTTCTAAGAGAGGAAGGGACCAGGGCTCACTCCCTCTTGGCCGTGTGCAGACACTGCGAGAAGGCGGCGTCTGGTGCCAGGAAGAGAGCCCTCCCGCAGCCCTCCATGTGCCGGCACCCTGATCTCGGACGCCCAGCCTCCAGAACTGCGAGAACTTCTGTGGTTAAGGCTCCCCGTCTGTGGTATGTTGCTACTGCAGCCTTTGAGCCAAGGCCTCGCCGGAGCTGAGCGCCCAGCCCAGGCTGGCATTCGGATGCCGGGTGCAAGCTTTCCACCCCCGGTGCCCACGCGGGTCCTCGGCCAGCTAGGCCTGGGAATGATGGAAAGGACTGGCCTGCCGCTGGCTCTGCACTGGCTCTCATCCCCAAACCCAGCGCGGGGGCTGGGGGCCTCCAGGGCAGCCCCACCGCCAGACGGCGCTCCTCCCTCACCCACAGACACTGAGTGACCCTGCCGGAGGATCCCAGCCGAGGGCACCAGGAGCCAGGCCATTGGCAGGGGGTCCTCTCCTCCCTTCCTCCCAGTGCATCCTGGCCAGACCGTGAGCTCTGAGGCCAGTCAGTACTGCCCACTCCCGACGCACATCTGCGACCCCGGGGTACAGCATGGGGGAGGCCCGCGGACTTTAGACGGATGCACCACCGAGCAAAGGGTTCCTGTCTTCCGGGCTCTGCCTGGCAGTGCTCCTTTCCTCACCCCCGAGGGTCAAGCTGAGCTGAGCCCACCCGACTGAGTCAGACTCGATCCAGACGACCAGGAGCACAGAAAGGCCATTCCTCGCGCACCCAGTGAATTTAGTCTGGGTGAAGCGGCGCCCCGGGCCGCGTCCGAGTCCCTGCGGCCACGGGGGGGGGGGGGGGCGGGGGGGGGGGGGGGGGCACACAGCTTTGCCCAAGACACCGCCTCATCCAGCCTGATTTCATGGCCCCGTTAGCATACTTGGCCGGCCTCCCCGATCTGTCCTGGGAGAGGCGTGCCGAGAAGAGGCCCCCTCTCCTCGCTGCAGCTGGGCAACGCATAAGATGAACAGGCCCCAGCTTTCCGGGGGGAGCGATACAGGGAAGGAGGGTCATAAAACTAATCATTTCTATTGGGTCTGGGGCTCCCTGAAGAACCAGCTATGGCTGGAAGGCAGCCCTCCCTTGCAAGATGCCTTGTGCTCCTCACTGGCTCCTGCTAGATGTTCCAGAAGTTGACAGCCACCAGGAACAAGAAGTTACCCAGCCCTCGCTCCTGTTCTGGGCAGTGTTTCATTAAAGATGCCGTGAGGGTCCAGCAGGTGTTCTCTGCTGGGAAAAGTAAATAAGGCGGCTGGGCTCTGTGGATCACGGAGCAGCCTCACTCCTGACATTCCAGTGCTCCAGAACCATCTGTGGCTCCCTAGAGCTCCTGGGGAGTCTGGGCCCATCAACAGCTGGCCTAAATGACTTCTCATAGCACTATACAGCTGGCCATGCCTCCCTGCTATGGAGTGCCCCCTCCCTGAAGCCCTCCCTGGTTCCCCCGGCCAGAAGAGACCGACCTAGCTCTGAATTCCCACCCCAGGACTCCACCATGGAGGGGACGAGACTGGCCCCCAGCATGAGGCCAACTCAGGCTGGAGCGCTGATTCTGCCCCTCAGGGACCGTGGGTGGGCCCCTCCCTCCCCAGGCATCCTCCTTCTCTTCTGTCAAGTTCAGGGGTAGCTGGGCTGCTCCCTGAACAGCAGCGGCCATCACAGCCAGGGGCCAAGTGTGGTCGTGGCCGTTCGCTCTGGCTCAGAGCCACCTGGGCCAGAGAGACCGGCCCTCACAGGGAAGGAGGTGTCTGTACACAGGCACTGGGCAGTGGGAACTCGCTGCTGGAAGAGAATGAAATATTTATAAAGGACACCCAAGGTTTTTGTGCTGATAGGAATTAAAATAGGCGCACCTTCCATTAAAGAATGACTCAGGGTGGCTCCGAGTAGGGAGGTGCCAGGGAGGAGAGTTGCCCTCAGCCAGCCTCTTGTGCTTCCTGGCTGGCTCCCCACTTCAGTGTGCAACAAGCATCCCACTCATCCTCCCTCCCACGGTGTTGGCCTTGCTCAAGCCCCCGAACGAGCTCCACATGATTATTAAGACCCAGGTGTCTGCAAACACCAAAAAGGAAAATGACTCATGGGGGCCCCCAGGGGACCGGGAGGTGGAGAGTGGGCAGGAAGGGTCCTCGGGAGGTTCCTGGGTAGGATCAGTAACTCCCAAGGTCTGCCTCTGGCTCCATCTGTCACTTACTGACCATGACCTTGGGAAACCACCTAGACCCTCTAAGCCAGGGCTTTCTCTCCAGACTACAGAGTAAAGCAGTCCCTCCCAGATACTACAAAGCTTGTCCATGTTCATCTGAGAGGGATGCCCCTTGGGGCAGCTGCCCCAGGTGGGGTCACCCTTCTTGCAATGTAACAGAACTCAGTACCACCACATGGTTTTGGGCTTATGTGCAGGTCTCCCTTTCAACCCGAGAGGGGACGGTGCTTCTTGTGGGCTCTGACTGGGTCACCATCCGAGCCCTGAACACATTAGCCTTTTGCTCTTTCCTGCCAGACTAGGAGGGTGCTAGAGTGTGATGTCCGGAGCCACTGAAGCCATTTCAGCACCACGAGGACAAGCGCAACCACAGAGGAAAATTTCCTAACCTGAGAGACGGGGTGTATCATTCCACCCCTGTGTCTGAGCCCAGCCTAGAGTCACCCCTGCTTACAGTCAGCCTGTTCCCCAATAACTCTTTTGGCTTCAGCCAGTGTTTTGATCATAACTGATTTAACACGCAGCTGCTCTATACATTAGCACGAGCGCAAATAATGAAGAGGGGTTTTGTGTGGACTCACAGTCCTCTGCAGTTCAAACGCCCTACACCTGACACGGCTTCTCTTACAAGCACCTCAGATCGTCTGCAGGGAGATGGGTGGGAGAGGGGTGAAGGGTGGATGGCACCCAGGGGGACAGCTCTGGCCTCTGAGAAAGCAGCTGTGCCCCAGCCCATCAAAGGGGCACAGGCCAGAGCGACTCAGCTTCCTGACTTTTAAGGAGAAGCTAGAAATATCTATTTTTTTTAAATGTGGAACCTAATTGGTGTCTAATTAGACATTTTAAAACGTGGCACAGGCCAAACAAAACAAAACAGACCATCTGTTTGCCTAAAACTGAGGTCATGATGCTCCAGAAATGGGGGAAAAGGAGACAAGAACCAGAGGCGAGAAGGCAGGAAAGGGGAGGCAGGGGAACAAGTGAAGGTCAGGGAGCCCTGCCACATGACACTGCCCATCACCCTCCCTCCATGGCCATGAGCCCGCTGGGGCAGCAGCCGTCAGTCAGTCCACTTCACAGATGCACAGACTGAGGCAGCGAGAGGTGCCATCGCCCGTGGAGGTGCCTCCCCAAGTGGGCCAGGGCCAGCCCTGCCCCCACACAGGAGAGCCACACCAAGGGGAGCATATGGCCCTCCTGGGTAGACCAAAGCCCCTCCTATAATCCCCTGTGGGGAACTCCACTACAGAACACGTGAACCCATCTCACAGATGAGAACCCTGAGGCTCTTTGCCCAGGGCCCTCGCATTCCAAGTCCCAAGCCCTTAGCCCTTCTTGGAGCCAGGAGGAGGCCCCAGTGACTTGCTTATTCACGGGTTTGGCACCCTGTGTTCCCTGGAGGAAAATCTGGCAGATTTGGGGTTTACTTTAATGAAAGAACAGTCCCTTTGTACGCTTTTAAAATTATTATTAATTTCCCAAATAGTTCCCTTTTGGTTTCCCTTCATTTTCTGTCTTAAGAGGGGGAAGGGAACCTAAAATTGATTTTTGAAAAATAGACCAGCTTATAAGGCATGGATTTCTGAGGCGAGCTCACGACAGGCCTTCCTCCGCTTCTGTGCTGTGCGAGGACTGGGCGGGCCGGACGCTGGGCGCCCAGAGAGCCCGAGCTGGCCACGGGGAGCCTGCCCCTCAGACGGCCACCTGGTGCCCGCTCCCGAGGCTCAGTGGACACTGCATCGTCTCACTGGTCTGTGGTCTTCCCTCAGCACTGCCCCTCAGACCACAGATGCCCAGAAACCCCGGCCCAGCCTCTTCCTTCATGATAAGAGGATCCAGTCAAATGAAGTGTTGTTATCCCAATTTATGAATGAGGAAGCAGCCTGGGCAGGCCTGCGTGCGTCTCCTTTGGTCCCCAATATGTCCCTGCCAGGCAGGTGTCAGGGGGCCCGGGGGGGTGCACAGGTGCATCTAGGGGGCCCTGCTGCAGACCACGCACGCCCACCTGGACGTCGGCAGGACGGAAAGAGGCTGGGCTGTATGGTGGCTTGGCGGCCTTCTCTGCTCTTAGCGCAGACCCAAGTAACGAAGAAACATATTCTTTAAAAATTATGTTTAGCAGTTCTAAGGCATAGAGACCAAAGGTATACTCTATAATATACCTGTTATAATAGGTATAATACATTATACTATTATAATAGTATCATAGGTATAAAAATAGAGTATAATAACACTATATAAAGTATAATAATACTATACCTTGGTATTATTAAAGTATAATTAATATTAGAATATTAGGTATTATAATACCTGGTAACGGGTATTATTCAAACACTTGCACGCCCGTGTTCACAGCAGCACTAGTCACAACAGCCCAAAAGGAGAGGTGACAAATGTCTACCCATGGATGAATGGATGAATGGTCTCTCCCTATGATGGAATAGTGCTTGGCCCTGAAGAGGAAGGCTATTCCCATCCAGGGAAGGACATGCATGAGCCCGGAAATACTATGCTGAGTGAAGACACCAGACACAATTCCAGGAAGACCCCACTCCCGGCAGGGCCCAGAACAGGCGAATCTGCAGAGGCAGGAAGCAGACAGGTGGGGGTCCGAGGCTGGGGGCGGGAAGAGGACGGGGTATGGAGTGGATGCCTGCAGGGTCCGCAGTTTTCTCTGGGGATGAGAAAATTGTCTGGGAACTAGACAGAGGAGGTGGCTGTACATGTCTGTGAATGTGCTAAATGCCACTGAAGATGCTAACATGTGAATTTATGTTGTATGAATTTTACTTCAATGAAAAGAGTTAAGAAGCTACTGTTTTTAAAGCAAAAGCTCTTCCTTCTTTCTACCTGGGGATGAAGGAAGTGGGAAGTGGCGGAGGTCTGGGGTCTGTGGGGCTCTGGGAGGAGGCGATAAGCTGGCCCGGGCACCGGGGCTCGGGGCGGGGGGACTGAGGCCACTCGGGAGAACCCTGTGGGTCTGCTTGGGAGGGGCGGGGTGGGGGGCACGCAGCCTCCATCTGAGGGCCACTCCCCTGGTCGGCACCCACAGGCTCTGGGCTCCCTTAACCAGCCCCCGCTCGGGCCTCTGGACACAGGTGACAGACATCAGCCCCGAAGCAGCCACGGCAGACCTCCGCCAACAGAAGGCCCCCTGCATGCAGCTCTCAGAGCACAGCCGGGGGGGCGGGCGGGCAGAGTCGGGGCACAGTGGCACCCTCCGACCCAGCGGGGAGGACCAGGCTGGGGAGCGGCAGGTGGTGGCCCAGCCAGCTCCCTCCAGCCACGAGATAGCAATGCGCCCATCTCTCAGGGCTGTGGGGCTCTGATGAGGCACCACCGGGGTCCCAGCTCTGACCCGACCACAAGGCACACCAGCAGCACAATGAGGTCAAGGTCAGCCTCGGCCACTCAAATACCCTAGGCCTGGACCACAGAAGCATGGACCATGCCCCGGGGAGAGGCGGGGGCCCTCACCCTCCAGACCACTTTGCTTCTGCAGAGACGCCTCTGCCACGGGACAGGGAAGCGCGGGAGGGGCTGAGACGGGCTGGAAGCCTCCATCCCTCCCTCCGTCCCTCCGTCTGTCCCCTCCATGCCCCCACACTCCCTCCACAGGCTCTGCGCACAGCCGGCAGCGACCGAAGAAGCACGGGCGCCCTCTGGCGGGCGCTCGCGGGCCGCAGGGACCCAGTCCTGCCGCAGCTGCCTCGCCCTGGGCCCCGTCCAGAGCCTGAGCCGCAGGAGAGCCATTCGTCTCTCCCGAAGGGACACCGGCCCTGGGCTGAGTTTCTCATCTGAAGTCCCCATCCATCAGGGGTGTGCTGACGACAGGGAGTAACAGCCCTAATGAGGAGCCGCTGATCACAACCACTGCGACGACAGACGTCGGCTGGGCCAGGAACTGAGCTAAGAGGCTTACAACTCCCTCGCTCTGGGGGAGGGGCCGCAGGGGGAGGGGGATCGCTGTCGCCCGCCAGCGTGGGTGGGGAGACGCCTCTTACCCGCCCCCGCCCCCGGCCCCTGACCTGGGCTCCTGCCACAGGCCCCTGACACCACCGCACGACCCCAAACCGCTGCAGGGTCAGTGGCACCAGCGCCTTCCAGAACATGCCAGAAGCCTGCCTTTCCCTTCCCTCCCAGGAAAAGCTCCCCCCCCGTCCTTTTCCTCTCTCCCTGTTTCCTCACCCACAGCACAACCCCCCTCAAAGAAAAAAAAAGAAACTAGAAGAAAATGTGGTGAAACAAACCCACATTTAAAAAATGAAGTTCACGGGAAAACGTATACAAAATGTGGCTGACTTTTGAAAGTCTGTGGTAGAAGAAGAAAACGTGAAATCAAGCAAGGCCTACCACCCATCATTAAGCAATAACTGATACGTTTTCAGTGTGATGGAGACGGTCTTTCAGGGCGAATTCACACTGGAGCGCAGGAGAGGGAGAGAATGAGCGGAGTTCCCACCGTTCCCACCAGAAACAACGACGGGGCAGAACACGCAGAGCTGGGAACGCCAAACCGCTCTTGGCTCTGAGTGTTGGCGGGTCGAGGCGGGCGGCCACAGCCCCGTGGCCTGGCGGGTCCACCGCCCTGTTCAGACACTCCCTGCCCTCTGCCAGAGGAAGACCTGCCCTCCTCAAGGGCCCCTTGCACAAAGGCCACCTTCTCCAGGAAGGGTCTCTCCTCCTAACCTAGAATCCCCAGAGGACCTCTGGACACACAGGGCTCCAAGTGACATGGAGTTACGGGGCCTGACACCAAGACCCTCCTTCCTCACCTGTGAAATGGGCACGATTCAAGCCCCTGGAGCCAACAGGGCCTGGAGCCAAGGCAAGGGTGCACGGGCAGAGCTGAGCACGGTCGACAACAAACGTCTGTGCCCCTCGGACACCTCCTGAGCTGAAATGAAGGTAAGTGGTGTTGCATTTGCGGGTTCTCGAGCATGGCTTCTTGAACTCTGGTGTTCATGGGGACTGGAGGGCCTGGGATCTCAGGACCTGCAGGTCCCGAGCCAGGAGGGCCGAGGCCCTGGGATTCTGCCTCTCTAATTGAGTCCTTGGTGCAGGGCTGCTCTGTGGAGCTCTCGCTGTGTAGGAAGGGCCTGCAGAAGAGACCAGGGCACATCTGAGCGGCAAGAACTGAACGCGTCCCCTGCTCAGCACCTGCGGGAGTCTGATGGCAGCAAACCCGCTTCCAGGGCCTTGAGTGTGGAGAGATGCTCACTTTGTCAAGAAGCAACAGACGCGGGTGGGTCCCAGCCCCGACTGCGGGTGCCCACCCACATCGTGACCTCCTCCTGCTCCTGCACACACAGCTGGCCCACACTGTCCCCTGCACGTGGACATGGCCGTATGACTCAGTGCCCGCAGCAGGGTTCCGGCCTGGCCCGTCAGCAGCGGCCTCACGATTCTCTCTCTCCACCCCCCTCTTTCCCGTGTCTCTCTCCATTCCTCTCTGTCCGCCCCCTTCTCCCTCTCCCCGCCCCTCTGTCCCTCAAGACGCAGAGGTCTCAGGAGCTCGGGAGCACAGAGCCTCTGGCCGGCAGGAGATGGGGTTCCTGAATGACACAGGGAACAATGCCCCGCTGACCCGCAGTGACTGCCTGGAGAGGAAAAGCCCCTCGGACCGCGTTGAGCCCCTGAGACGGGGGTACGCACCCACAGCGCATTTCCCAGTAAGAACTTCGTAGATGTTACCTTTTACCAGCTTAGAGGCCGAACCCCTAAATCAGATCAGTGCAGACGGACATCACCCACTAGACCCGAGGAGAACCGGACTTGGGTGCGGACACGGACGGCCCCCGGACAAGCCCTCCTGCACCCTGGCCACCCATCTGCCAGGTGGCCAACCCTGGGACACTCCTGTCCATCTCACAGGGGGGAAAACTGAATCTCAGACCCTGCGTGTGCACATGCACACACACACCCGTGCAGACACAGACATGTCCACCCGTGTGCACACACGCACACACCCATGCAGATATGCCCGCCCACATGCACACACACGCACGTGTGTCCAGACAGACGTGCCCACCACGCGCGCACACACATGCGCACACCCATGCAGACACAGACATGCCCGCCCACGTGCACACACGCACACACCCATGCAGATATGCCCGCCCACATGCACACACACGCACATGTGTTCAGACAGACGTGCCCGCCACGCACGCACACACATGCGCACACCCATGCAGACACAGACATGCCCACCCACGTGCACACACACACGCACACACCTGTGCAGACAGACGTGCACAGATGCACGCGCGCGCACACACACATACACACACACACAAACACACCCCTCTGTGTCCCTGGGCACTCTGTTGAGAGTAAGAAAACAAGGAGCAAAAGATAAAACTGAGGCACATTAGAAGCCCCGCTCCCCCGCTTGCCTCATTTGTAATAGTAAACATGCACTAAACGTGAGTGCTTATAAAAAGCCTAGAACAATGTTTGGCACATAGCCTTTCTGTCTCGGTTTCCTTGTTGGCAAATTGGGAATAATAATAGTGGCAGCTTCTTGAAGTTGCAAAGATTAATTATTTCAGCCAAGTCACTCGCCCAAGGACAAGCAACCCCGAGATGGACAAGCCTCATTGCCACAAAACCCCCCTGCGTCAAGCTCTTCGGAAAAGTCTGCCTCTGGCGCCTGTAAGAAACCGACGTGCACACGCACGTGCGTGCACGCTCACAGACACACGCAACCCGGACCCTCCCTTACATAAGAGGAACCCGAGGTGTCCCCCAGTCTCAAGCAGAGTGGAAAAACCCAGGCTCCGAGGCAGACCAGCTCAGCCTGACTCCTGTTCATCTGCTGGGTTTCAGGAACAGGCTTCCGCGGGTCTGTCCTGGAGACCAAACACACAGCATGCCTTCCCCCGAGGCTCCCTGGGAGTGGTTGACATACAGACACGAGTGCCAGGCACGGGCCTCCCTAAGGTCAGGGTCCTCTCCCAGGACCCCCTGGTGCTTTGATTTTGCCTTTCAGTTTGTAAATGTTGTCCACGAGCTTGTCCCCGGTGCTCACGATTCTTATTTCTTCGGCTTTATGCCTCAGGACCTTTGCACATGCTGTGCTGGTGGCCTTGAACACCCCTCCTCTGCTCCATACCCTGCCTGCAGGCTCACACCCTTTCCCCTCAGCCTCAGTCTAGGATGGCTCAGTAGAGGGGATCCACAGGGTTGAGTCAAGGCACTCCTGCTTCTTGGATCCCTTCAGCTCGCAATCTCAAGCTCAATGGCTTTGGGACCAGGGAAGTGCTACTCACAAGGAAGCAGAGCTTGTCTGAGAGGTCAGAGGGAGGTAGCGAGCCACCACGGAGCTCCAGCAAGGTGGCCTGGGAAGAAGGGGTGGGGGGCCTGACCTTCCCCTTCTCTGAAAGGCCAGCATCCAGGTGCAACTGCAAATGGGGCACAGACCAAGTGTTTGCAAATCCCCTCCCATATTGGTAACTCCACATGGTCTCAGCAAGAGGCATTTGCGTCTGTGGGCCAGCGGTCTGCCCATGCCCTCCCTGGAGGCCTCACTTTCTGCAGGGGCCTGCAGGTCCCGGGGACTCCAAGTCCACTGTCACTAGCCCTCTCTTGAGGTCTCCCCCACCCTTCGGTCCCCTGTAAAGGGCCCTTTATGGAAGCCGCCTGGGTTATCTGCATGGGGGAGCCTGTCTATCCCCTTAGACCAGCAGGAGCACCTCAAGGGCCAGCTCCGACCCCAACTTGTTTCTGGAACCCTGGGGCCACGCCTGGCACACAGGGGCAGCAGCTCACCAAAGGGCTGGACCAGGAAGGTCCCCTGTGCTGTCTCTCCCCCTGGCATCATTACACACGGGATGGAAAGTTTGAGTAAATAGCATCCTTGAGCAGAAGGGGCAGTAGGTAGTTTATAAATAAATAGGTTCACCAGGGAGCCCAGGCCCACCGGGGACCCTCTCCCGGTGTGTGGGACCTGTGTTTTGCCAGAAACTTCCAGGGGCTTTGTCCGAGGGGCACTGCCGAGGGTGTAGGAGTGATCTGCCTACCCAGACACACTGGCCAAGGGCAGCCCAGCTAGTCCCCAGCTTGGTCACCATCTGCATCATTCCTCTGCTGCATGCAGACCCTGGAAGCAGGGGTGGGCAGAGTCAGGTATGCGGGGCCCTATGCAGAGCACGCGAGACCCTGTGCTGTTCCCCGCCCTATGTGTCCCCAGTGTCCCACAGAGTGGAGCTGCAATATATATTTGTGGAAAGAAAGAATGAATGAAAACAAAACCATTAAGAGCATACCGACGTCAGCCAGGTGCCGGGTGCCGCCCCAAACCCCAAAGTGCCCACAGTGGGTACAATCACTACACCTGTATTTTAAACAAGGAAACTGAGGCTTGGGGTTAATGACCAAGCCAAGGTCACTCGGCTGACCAGCTGGCAAAGTGGGAATTCGAATCCAGACCCCTGCCAGCCCCAAACCCCTGCCTCCTGAGCCACCTGGTGCCAGGGAGAGGTCGGGTTGTCCACATACGACAGAGCAATGCTCCATGTCCCGGCGGGGGATGGACGTGGGGAGCCTGGCCGGCTGAGGGGCGTGGGGGCCGGGCAGGGAAGGCAGCCACGAGGCAGGTGGGAAGTACCGAGGCGGACAAGAGGCGGGCTGACGTCGAGGTGTCCACCCGCCTCTACAGGAACAGACAGTCACAGTCCGGGGTAGGACCCTCTCCTCCGTCCTCGGAGGGTGACACAGGGGTGTCATTCCCGCCTTCCCCGTGCCGGGCTCAGGGGGGCACCTTGTTTAACCCCTTCCTTCCTTCAACAGCTAACTACCGAGCACCTGGCCTGTGTCAGGCACTGAGCCAGGCACCGGGGAGCCTGTGACCGTGGTGGCCACGGGGACAGGGACCACGGGAATGACCACGGCGTAAGGACAAGCACCAGGAGGACGCTCGGTGTGGAGCCCCCTTCTGAAACCTCTACGTCAGTGGCCGGGCCCGCAGGAGGCACAGTCACTCGAGGGTGTGAGGGAAGAGACCTCGGCTGCGCCGCCGAGACCCCCAGGTCCCAGAGAAGCTGCGCCGACTCGGGGTCTCGGCTGCCGAGCCCCCCGCCCAGCCCCCGCC
>LNAC01000156.1:2341053-2358870 GCA_002007465.1 Ailurus styani | reverse complement strand
CGGGCCCCGTTAATGAAAGCGGCTGCCCAGCTGTCTGCGGATGAGGGATGGGCCCGGAGCGTGAGCGCGGCCCGCATCTGTCTTGTTAGCGGCCCGGTGGCCCGCAGCCGCCTGCGTGGGGCGGGGGCAGCCTCGGCCCAGGAGGCCGCACGGAGAAGGCCCTCGGCGGGCAGGGAGCTCGCTGCCGGGGCGGGCTGTCCCCGCTCAACCGTGGGGAAAACGAGGACCTGGCTCAGTTTCCGTGGCTGCCACCGGCGGGGGACAGGGGGCCCTCGGAGCCTCTGGAGCACCCAGATGCTGGCCGCCCGGAGGCTCTGCCGGGGAAGGTGGCCTTCAAGTTGGGCCTGGGAAGAGCACTGGGCTCAGGTCACAGACGTCACCTCTGGAACTCCGTGTCCCCTCTGTCACTTGGTCCTGCCGCCCGGGGTGGCTGTGAAGACTACAAGGAGCCCCCAAACTCTGACAAAGGAGCACCAGGAACGCGGCCACAATCACAGTGACACTGAAGTCGCACAGGTGACCATCGGCTCTGAGCTTCCTCCCCGGAGCACCACAACCCGCCAGAAAGGACATCACAGACATGAAGCACACAGTAGGCCCTCTACAAATGTTAGTAGAAACCTAATCCCCTCTGCCACCCCCCTCCCCCGCCCCAGCCTGTCCCCAGAGCACAGTCCTCCCAGGACGGCCGGGTCCGTGTGGGAGCAGGAAGGCCACTGTAGCCGACAGAATGGGGTGGACGTTCAGGGAGCCCTGCACCAGCTGGCCTCGAGCTGGACTTGCTGTTCTCATCCTGCTCACCTGACTGAGCCCCGGTCTCCTCCCGCGTCACAGGGAGAGCAGCGGGGTGGGCATCGTGTGTGATGCACATAGCCAGGCCCCGGCGCGTGCACGTCCCAACGGTGGTCACCTTTCCTCCCGAGCCAGCCCCGGGCCACCCCCACATCTCTCTGCAAATCCTGACTCTCTCCCTTTAGCGGAGCCCATCCCCCCTGCACTCCCTAGCCCACTTCTTCAACCCTGGTCACAAGCCATTCACGGGAACCCAGAGGATGCTGATCAAAATGCAGATTCCTGGCCCGGACCCACAGAACCAGGACCCGGAGAGCAGGCCCTGGCATCAGCATTATGGAACCACCCAGACCGGGGTCTGGGAACCACAGCGTGGATATGAGCAGGGCTCTGGGCTTGGCCCTCCTTTCTGGGCTGGGTGTGAGGCAGAAGAATGGACAGGTCTCCGGGCCCAGGCAGTCTGTTCAGGAGTCCACGGGGTCCCCTGAGCAAAAGCCCACCGACAGAAGTTTCTTTCTACCAGCCCCACAGGGAGAAAATCATGCCCAACCAGAGCATCGCCCTTGAAACCCTTCCTGAAAAAAGCCAAGGGGGACAGTCACTTGGGTGGACTCTCTCCTGAATCTGTCACCACCAGTGTCCATCACTGTCCATCGCTGAACACCACCAGCAAGTGGGGGGACAGGCAGGCAGCTCCAAGGGGGACGCTTTGTGTCCATCATGACCCTGTCATAACTATGAGGGAAGACCCGGGTCCTGGTGCCACCTCCTCCGTGTCTCGGCTGCATGACCTTGGGCCACCTGACCTTGCAGAGATCAAAGGCAGAAACGCCACACCAGAAATGGAAAAATCCCCAGAGATCTAATTCTTCTTCTCTCCTAGGCTTCCAACCACTTCTCTATTTTATTTCCTACTTCTCAGCTTCACCCATTTTGTAATTGACTAATTGTGGGAATAATACTTGCTCGCGATGGCCAGTCACAAAGTTTTCTAAAAAGGCTACAGACCCAGGAACAAATTACCCACAATCCCACCACTTCAAAAGGCAGCCCTGTGAGCGTCTGGTCATGTTTCCTCCAAATCCTTCCGCTGAACACACCTCCCAGGGCTGAGAGCAAACAACACAGAAGCACTTGTGTTGCCTTCTTTTCTCTCCTTACAAGAAAATGAGCGGGCGCCTGGGGGCTCAGTCGGGTAAGCATCTTCCTTGGGCTCAGGTCATGATCTCAGGGTTCGGGGATCGAGCCCCGTGTCGGGCTCCCTGCTCAGCGCACCCCCTTCTGCTTCTCCCTCTCCTCACCTCCTCCAGCTCTCTCTCACTCTCTCTCAAATACATTCTTTAAAAAAAAAAAAAAAGTAAAGAAAATATGTGGGCCATTATATTCCCAGCAAAAATTCTTCATCAACATCGTTTTTAATTACTCATAAGCTTCAAGTAGACGTGCAATAATTTCTTCACCTAAATATTCCAAATAGGGACTCCAGCAGTCTCCAATTTGTGTCTGTTGCTAATAACCATCTGTGTTTTAGCCAAAAGCACACCATTTCTGGCCCTTGGGATTTTATTCTTACCACATAAAGAGATCAGAAACCAAAGAAATGCCAGCCTTGGGCTGAGCACTGTGAGAAATTAAAAATTAGAGACCGTTCATCGTCCCCTTTGCTGAGGGAAGGGTCTAAAGAAAACCTTCTTCCCACAGCAGCTCCCAGCTGCTAGGGCTGATTGCTCCCATTCTCCTGGATGAAGAAACATGCTTCAGAGACCAAGCGGGTCCCAGCTACTGCTGAGGAACCCAAGCCTTAATGGGCTTCCTGAGGTCACGGAACCTCATTGCTGGGCAGACAACTTCCAGAACAGCAGAGTAAGGACCCCAGAAAATCTGCTCCTCCAAACAATGAGAACGCTCCCAAAAGTGTCAAAATCAGCTGTTTTGAAATCTGGAAATTAACTGCAGACTTGCAATAATCCAAGAAGTGTTTATTCAAAAAAAAAAAGACTAAATTTCAGTAAGAAAGGAAAGCTTCATGGTGTTTTAACTTAGGCTATTCCCTTCTCCCTGTCCCCATCCCATGGCTTGTCTTTATTTGATCTGACTCAGAGCTTGCTCAGGGACAACCCATATCCCCAGGGCATTTGTTGAAAACAATCGCAGGCCATTTTTTTAATATTGCGGTTGCCTGAATGGACAATACCAGGTAGAGCTAACAAGAGGATGGCTGTAAAACTAGAAAGGAAAAAACTGGGAAATGGGAGACTGTGAAACACTTAGAATCACCCGTGGGAATCTAAAAGGCCCCACATGTACACAGAGCTGTGTATAGTTCCAGGAAACACTTGGGGTGGCCCAAGTCTCACTTCTGGCTGAACAAGAGACGTACTGGCAGAAAGCAGAGTCTACAAGGGGGCTCTATACTTCCTGCCAGAGCACTGTGTACCCCAAAACACACATAGATCCCCTTAGCAAAGACTGCGAGACTTACTGGCTCAAAGCATTTCAGGAAATCTTTATCCAATGAGTAGCTGACCACAGAGTGAACCAAGCAGAGGCGCCAGGGCCCCGTGCGATAAAGAACACAGACTTTATAGAATTCATCCGAGAAAGTCACTAGACAGACAGACATAGGCAGCAGCAGCGATAACAACATTCAACCCTAAAGGGGAGGTAGGGTTTCATTTCCAGAGCTGTGATACAACATCGTTCTAAACATCTAGTCTTAAACAGAGAATTCTAAGATGCACAAAGACACAGGGAAGTATGGCCCATCCGTGCTCGGTAGAAACTCTCCCTGCAGAACCCAGAGATGAGTAGAGATGCGACGTCAGCTGCTACAGATACGTTCAAAGAATAAGAGCAGCCACGTCTACTGACTTACAGGCGAGTGTGAGGATGATGTCTCACTGAATAGTAACGAGTGAGTACAGCAATAATAATAAAGCAGTGTTGAAGGGCTTATGACATATAGAGATGTGATTTGCATGATAATAATGGTGCAGACGAGAGAGAAAACAGAGCTCACAGGGCGTTCTGCACAGCACTGAAATTAAGCTGGTATCAATCCAAACTACACTTTTTAAACTTAAGATGTTAATGATAGTCCTCAGGGCAACTCCTAAGAAAATAATTCAAAAAAGGAACATATAATAGTAAAAGAAGCAACAAAGGAATCAAAATTCTATACTTGAAAATAGCTATTTAAAAACAAAAATGCAAGAATGGAGGAATCAAGGCACAAAAAAGATGATACACAGAGAACAAACAGCAGGATGGCAGAGCTAAATCCTACCTTATCGGTAATTGAATAGAAATTGATGACATTCTACGATGCAACAGGCAGAAATTGGCAGAATGCACAAAAATATGATCTGACTACATGCTGTCTATAAAAGACGCACTTCGGATTCAAAGACACGGCAGGTTTAAAGCAAAAAGATGGACGGAAAAGAAATATCAGGCAAACCAGCCAAAAGAGCTTGAGGGGCTATTCTGCTTTCAGACAGAACAGAGTCAGACAGAAATTTTTAATGGAGCCCAAGAAGGAGATTTTATAACAGTCAAAGTTTCGATCGATCAGCAAGGCATCAAGATTCTAACGCACCCCAAACTTGACCGCTGTAATGACTGATTAGATTCCCTCCCCCGCCCCCGTCACTGCCCTCAGCCCCGCCCTTGAGTCCTGCCTGTCCCCTCTGCCATTCAGATCATCTGGGGAAGAGCCCATAACCCACCCTGCCCTTTCAGTCATTCAAACCTCAGCAAAGTCCAAGCGTCCTCTCAAACTCGGTTCGAATCTTGTCTCCTCCTCCACCCCAGGGCGGAACGGAGCCGGGGTGCAACCTGGGACAGTGAGGGATGTGAGGGGACCCCAGTCAGACTGGGGCACCTCCTGCCCATTCCCCCACTCCTGATCTCGCATGACATCAGGGACAGATGACAAGAAGGAGCAGAGTCCTCGCCCCGTCCGCCCGCGGCTCCCTCTTCGTGTGGCCAAGGGCGGGCGCTGCTGTGACACATGCCTGGGTTCTCAGGTGGCTTTCAGAGGGGGTGGCCCCCCAAGCACCCCCTCCTGGCCCTAGGGTTCCCTCACCCCAGGCAGCCGCCACTCTCCCTCCGCGGGGTCAGCTGGGTCCAAGAGAGCCTCGTGCTCCCTGCGACAGGGACCCCCAGCAGTAACTCCTGGGCATTCGCTGCCAGGTTAACCACACCAGATGTAAGCTTCACTATTCCCACGGGGCTCTGCAGCTCGCAGGTCCAGTCCGGGCGCAGTGTGAACTAAGTAAACGGGGGGGGGGCACAGAGAGGATGCAACCTGAGCTTCGGAGCCTGGGAGCTAGCTGTGCCCCCTTAGGAAAGTTCCTTCACCTCTCTGAGCTCTGCTTTTCTCTCTTATAAAACAACTGCTGACATTCGCTGTGTGCTTACTGTCCACCAAGTCATGCCCAGTGGCTAAGCCCAGTAACTCCCACCACAGTCCCCTCGGCGGCTGCAGGCATGATCCCACTTTGCAGAAGCGGAAGTGGAGGCCCAGAGAAGGTGAAGGGCTCAGGCAGTGTGACTACACAGGTGTGACCGTTTTGCATGTGTCCGGCACAGTGCCTGGCGTCTCGTAGGTGACCAACAAATGCTAGCGTGCTCTCTCTTCTCTGCCCACAAGTGTCAGCGGACCCCAAGGCCCACGCAGTGAATAAATGCCCCACGCCAAGCAAGTGTGTGAAGGAGGGCAACAAATCACAAGACCATTTGCCCTGCGCAGGCCGCTCCTCTGCCCCGCTCTGGGGGTCTGGAACCTGGGCCTGGTCACGGGGCTTGCTTTAGCCGAAGGGACTGTAGCAGATGTGAGGAAGAGAAGGCTGGAAGGCACTTCGGATTCAGGGCGTGCCCCCTCTGACCGCCTTCTAGGCCCAGCCCCGTGCAACGAGACCCCAGCCCTACGGGAGGGAGATCCCACGGAGCGGAGAGTGGCCGGCCCAGCTGAGACCCCCAACCAACCAGCCCCCAGCCTGGCTGGCCGCCGCCGCACACACCAGCAGGACTGCCCAGCGGGGCCCTGGACGTCGCCTCCCTGAGGTCAGCGTCACACCTGCGAGAGAAGGTAAGGACCCCGGCTCTGCCCCAGCAGCACACGGATGCCATCGGGGGGCGGCCAGGCCTGTGCCGGGGCCGAGCCGCTGTCCCGTGTCTCGCCTCGTCCCCTAACCTCCACCGGGCCTGCTAACACACCCCCCATCACCTGACCCCCACCTCTCCCCTGGGCTTCCAGGCAAGGCTCAGATCACGGGGCCTCCTGAGCGCGGGGCTCCTTGCAGCCCCAGAAGGTCGGCGACCACGAGCGTCCACGGACACCGCATCCCGTCGTGCTGGGACGAAACAACGGCGTGGTCGTCTCAGCCGCGGAGCACCCTACCTCGGTGTGCGAGCGGTCAAGCTGATGACTGGANGCGAGCGGTCAAGCTGGTGACTGGAACCCTCGTCTGTCACCTGACCCCGCTCCTCAATTGTCCTTCCCCCACCGCAAAGGATGCCCTCAGCTCCCGCCCCGCTGCGCCGTTCCGTTCACAGAACAAGCCACATCGCCAGCAGCCATGGGGACAGTGCGTGCGCTCGTCCCTCAGCCCGTGATGCCCCACGGCTGCCCCCGAGACCGCGGTCGGCTCGTCCCCGGGTCCTGCAGACCCCACACCGGCCAGCGTCGCAGCCCTTCGCCCGGAGGTCTGCAGGCAGGATTGAGGGGCCCCAAGAACTCAGAGGGGGCCTAAAACCGCGGCCGACACTGAGCAGCTCCTTCCAGCACGCGCGCCAACCAGCAGCCGAGGGGGGCGGCGGCGGCAGCTGTCACCGCCGCAGCAGCAGAAACGAGCCGTATCTCCGTGTCCGCGGCTGGGGACCCCAGGACACGCGGTGGGCGCACGTGTCCCCCGGAGCGCGCGGCCGTTCCCGTGACTCAGCGCGTCGGTCGGGAAGCGCACTCACCACTGGGTCGCCCGTTTGTAAAACTGACTCTCCTACCTGGGCCAGCGTGGCTGGTGTCTGGGGGAGGATTAACGGCGAGCGGGGGAGTCACCAGCCCAGAGCCCCACACCAGGCAGGGGCTCCGTCCCTCCCGCTGGCTCAGGTTACCCTGGGACCCGCGGGTCTGGGGTGGCAGACGTCCAGGCCGCCCTGCGGGAACAGTCCCATCCGTGCCTGCAGCTGCCCACCGGGCCCACCCCAGGGTGCCCTGGGCGCCCAGACCCTCGGGGAACTTGCCCCTCCAACCCCGCCCTCCTGAAGACCAGCCCGGAGCACGCGGGCACGGACCGCAGAGCCACAGCTCCTTACGGGGGGGACGCCGGGCCTGGCTCTGGGACCTCAGTCCCCCTCAGCCCCCGGGAAATGGGCAACGTGCCGTGTCGTGCGTTATCTGGAGTCTCTCCACACACACCCGTCCCTGCAAAACTGCTACGTGCCCGGAGCACAGATGATTCTCAACACGACTGACCCAAGAAGGGACCGCCAGCCGTGAACCAGTTCAGGGGGGACCTAGGGCCCTTGGGAGAGAAACTCCTTCCTCTTGGCAGCAAAACCCTCCCCCCAGAACATCTCAGAATGGGGGTGGCGGGGTGAGCACCCCTGTGCTGACCCACTGCCCCTCCTTGTTCCTAGGGGACAGAGAGATGGATTTGCCTTCAAAGAGGAGCCTGGCCAGGGGGCCCTGCTGCCCAGTAGGGGGGGGGTGGCAGGTAGGCAGCCCCGAGCTGGAGCCCATGACGGAGGGACATTGCAAGGATGGGGCGCTGGGGTGAGAGCAAAGAAGATTCCAGAACCTGGACCCAGAAGCCTGGACCCAGAAGCCTAGCAGTGGTTTGGTTTCCAAATTTGTTGTGTGATGGTGATGCCAACCCCGCTTCCCAATCACTCTCTCCACCAAGGGGGACAGCTCCCCGGCCTCCTTCCCTGCCACACCCCTCCCCCAAAGGAAAAAATGCACCCCTCCAAACCCCACCCCTGGCTGGCTGGCTCCAGGCCCCAGGGGAGGATTTAATCCATCCAGGACACCAGAACTCATCTGTTTGGCAGGGGAGCAGGTTTGGGGGTAAACAGCCCAAGGCCGTGACCTGTGTCCTGGGGTCAGAAAGGGGACAGCTGCGCTCCATCCTGCTGCTCAAACACACCCAAGGACCACTCCCCTCCCCGGGCCTGCCAAAGAGGGCCAGACCCCTAGGTCTGATCGTTGAGATGCTTCCCCACCTGTCCTGAACCCGGCTAGGCCCCCGAACACCCTGTCATGCCCATGCCCTTGGCCCCATCCTCCTGCCTCCCACGTGTGCTGTGAGCCAACCAGCCAAGGCCATGGGTTTTCTCATCTGCCACGTGGGGGATTCTAATGCCCCCTTGTTCGATCCTGTCACTGTGCACAAAGCAGGGACTCCAGGTAGCACCAGGCTAATCAGTTTAAAATCCAAAGTGCCAGCCAAGCCAGATCAGCGCCCCGACCCCCTCACACAGCAGTTCCCACCCTGTGCCGTGCTGTCCCCCACCTCGGGGTCTCTGAGCCATTCTCTTCCCATAAGGCCCCCTCTTACAGGAAGCCTTCCTGCTGTTCCAATGGGAAGCACTCGAGAAGGTGGGGAGGGAGCATCCCTTCTCTCATGCATTCATATCCTTGCTGAAAACACCGCCTGCCGGTGCTGTAGGGGCCCCGGGGAGCACAGGGCAAAGAGTTGGGGCTGGTCAGTGGGGAGCCAGCGCCCCCCACCGGAAGCCAGGTTCGAGGCTGCCCTGCTCAGCCCCTAGACGGTGGGAGGGGACGTGGAGGAGAGGCTGGGAGTCCACAGAGCTGTCCCTCGCCCAGATCCCTGGACCATCCAGAGAGGGCTCCCTGGAGGAGATGGTAAACCCATCTCCCATGGGGACTTGGCTGCAGCTAGACAAAGTCCCAGGTGCGGGGGCCCACACAGGACTGCCCGGGCTTCTAAGGCAGGCCCCGGAAAGGCCAAGGCGGGGAGCAGGGGCACTCACGGGGGCTCCCCGAGGCTGCCCCGGACTCCGCTGGTAGCTATTACTGACATAAAGGTGATCCACCTTTCACGCTCTTACTCTGCAGGCCCAGGTCCATGCAAAGCCTCCTGCAGACAAGGAAATACCAGGACTGAGCTGTGGGCACCACTGTTGCCCTTGTCACCTTGTCGGAGATGGGGGAATGGGGAAGGACTGACCCCTGTCCCTAGCCCTCAGGTGTCACAGCCGATGGTCAAGCCCAGGCAGCCGGAAGGCTGACCCGAGCCCAGGACTGGGTGCCACATAGCGTCCCGGCGCGGGTGCCCAGAGCCCGTCTGAGGACCGAGCTCTGCATCCAGCTCTGCTCCCTCTCTTGCTATTCTGTTATTTGATTCCAATCTATTATTCTATTTCATTTTTTAATATTCTAGCTGTGACCCACTAACTTGATTTCATGACCCACTACTGGATCATAGCCCACGGTTTAGACAACATTCCTGGGCAGGGATCTGCAGCCAGAGGCGGATCAGATCGGGGCGGGCCTGGGCGTGAGCAGGCTTGGACCGCGCACGTGGGTCCTGAGACTTCGACTCGACGTTCCTATAACATGGGCGCCACTGCCCCTGATGCTTGGCTGAGGAAAGCAAACTCGGGAGGCCCGCTCGGTGGCCCCGGTGGCGCAGGTTTGCAGCCAAACCCACCTGGGTCCATGGCAAGTGGAAGGAAGCCTGGCATCGGGCCCAAACGTGAAGATGCTTCCCTTCCTGTGCTGTGCACACTTCTGTCACCTCGGAATTAAGAGTGGGAACCATGGACCACTGCCCCCTCGGCAAGGACTCCCACCAGAGCATCCCTGGAGAGTGCCCGTGAGGCCCCGGCACTGACACTGGGGAGAAGACTCATGCTGTGTGACTTCGGTGACCTCACACACCCTCTCTGGGCCCCAGCGGTACCAGCTACAAGAAAGGATGGATTCTTTCACCTTCTGAAGGCTGGGGTTCTCCCAGCTCAAGGATTCAGGGCAAGAGGGCAGAGTGCCTTCCCCCAGCATGGAAAGGCCAGGGGCCTTCAAGGTCCAGGCCAGGAGGCCGGGAGGCGGCCAAGCCAACCACGGGAAGAGCTGGGACCCTCCCCAGCCCTGGGCTCCCCCACTGCTAATCCAGGCCTGAACCACCTCCTGGCTCAGGGCATGGGTAGCTCACCAGAGAAGACATTCTGGAAGCATGGAGCTCGATGTGAGGCCCTGAGCAGGTGCTTGGCAAAAGTTCCTCCCCTGCCCATCCCCCACATTCCCAGCACCTGGGACCCGCCACCGCCAGCCCAGCACACATGTCTCAGGGTCAGCTGTCGCCAGAAGGTCGCTCACATCACCTGGAGCCAATTAGTCAGGCTTCTTGAGCACCTGTCCCCTGAAGTCCACCAGAGGTAGATGGGGGGGTCCCATCATCGCTGCCCGGGGCCTCCCAGCTGCTCCCCAGCCGCCACCCCCAAGACAGCCAGAGGGGTCCCCTGCACCTCAGCCCTGCCCCTGCGGAGACCACTGAGGCCTTCCCTAACACCCCCTCCTCCCCCTCCGCAGGCTGAACAGTGGCCGGGGCTCGAGGCCTGGGTCTAGGGACCAGGGGGAGCCCTGGGGGCAGCACGTCTCAGGGGAAGCCGCGAGCAGGCTGCTTCTGCATCTGACAGCTCCGCGTGGGGCATCTGCGTCCCGCTGGCACGCCGCGCCCCGGCACACGGGCCTCCACGCTCCCCCGCCAGCCCCGCGCCGGGCCCTGCAGACGGACGGCGCTGGTTCAGCGTGCAAAGCTCAAGACCAACAACAACTGACGTTTTGCCAAATTCATCAGTTTCTGAATCTCTTCCAGTCTCCTGTGGAGAAGACACGGGGACGCAGGCAAACGACAGGTCAGCGGCTTCTAAACTTCTCTTAATAAGAACCACGGGGCTTCTGGTGCCAGGTCAATGGGAAAGGAGGTCTCTAGTGGCCAGCCACGGGGCTCGGTCTTGACCGGAGCAGTATTTTTCATTAATGGCCCGGATTCGGATCCAGAAGAAGCCTCCCACCGACCAGTCAGGGTCAGCCCAGCAGTACACGTGGGTGTCCTCCAGGGTGGTACCGTGTCCGCACCAGCGTGGGTCACACACGTGAGAAGATCAGGGATTCCCGGGACATTCGCTAACGGATCGGCTGAACGATTGGACGAATGACTGGGATTGTGCCTGGCCGCACTGGCCATCTTTCCAGCCTTTTAAAAGCTTAAACAAGATAAGATCGATCATGATAAACACAAATTTCTAGAAACGGGTGTAAGTTTACAGCAGAACACTAATGGGTACGTCTTAGTTCACACGGTAAACGGATGCAGTCGCCCCAAAGGGGATGACTTCCTGGGTCTCTAACGCCTCTAACAGGGGCTGCCGGCCGGTGGGCCGACCGCGGGCAGCAGCCCGGGCACATCCACAGCACAGCCTCGCCACCTCTCCCTGCACGCGTGAGGTTCAAGGGCAACAGCAGAGGTGCTCGGGCTGTGAGCGCCACACAGCGGAATGGCCACGGGATGGTGCCTTGGGAAGGTCCAGGCCTCCCCACACCGCTGGCCTCCGACAAGTTGTACGAGGCTTAAGGAAGAAGCTGATCTGGGGCCTTAACTGCAGTCACACATTTAACATGCATTTAATGAGCACATGTAGACTCTTTGGGGAGGCGGAGGGAAGGAGGAAATGAACACCGAGCACGGAATGTAAGTGCACTATACGGTAGGATAGAGAGTGCTGAGGGCACACGCTATAATTTTCTGCAGCGACCCCCCCACCATGGCTAAGGGGCAGCCGTGCAAGGGCCCTGAGACAGGGGCATGCCAGCCTGCACGAGGACAGTGAGGGACAGGGTGACTGGGCCCGCTGGTGAGGCAGAGGTGGCAACGACATCCCAGGGGCCGATGGGCAAGGCCTGGGTGCCACTGGAAGGACGCTGGCTTTGATTCTGAGAGAGACAGGGAGCTTCTGCAGGAAGCCTCTAGAGCATCCCAAAATGACCTGCCCTGACTCTCACCTGAAAGGAAACGCACAGGTCCCCAGTGTCTGCCTGCCCCTCTGCAGGAAGGACACACGCTCGGGCAGCCGCTGTGGGAAACACGCTGTCCCTCAACACGTCAAACACACAGGTCCCCCACGAGCCAGCGGTCCTTCTCCTCGGTACACACCCAAAGGGGCAGAAAGAGGATGCAAATAAGTCCTCACGTACCCGTGTTCACGGCAGCCATAGGTGCCTACTGCCCCCGTGTCCGCGGACAGAGGGGAGCGCAAGCAGAGCGCGGTCCATCTCCGCCGGGCTGCTGTTCAGCCCCGGACGGGAAGGGAGGTCTGAGGTGGGCTACGGCGGGCAGGGGCCTCGAACACAGGACGCTGAGCGAAAGGAGCCAGAAACAGAACACCACACGGTTCTGGTTCCGTTTCTGGTGCCGTTTCTTTGAGATGTCCAGAAGAGGCCGAGCTCCGGAGACAGAGCAGTGACGCGCGGCGACCCCGGTCTGGAGGGTGGGGAGCGGGCGGGCGTGTTTGCGGGTGCAGGGTCTCCGTGGAGGCTGATGAAAACCGAACGGGACAGGTGGTGGCTGCATAACAGAGGACGCACAAAAGGCCGAGCGACTGCACCTTTTAAAGTTGTTCGTTTTCGGATACACATTTGACCTCAAGGGGGGCTACCCCCAAATCCACACTCAAGACAGTGGTGGCTGCAGGGTCACCCCTCACATGGGGCTCCTGCCTCCTACCCCCTGATGCAGAGGGGGCCACTAGCTCAGCACACAAATTCGGGAGCTTGTTGTCGCCAATGACTGACCGTTGCCAACTGCTGACCGAAAACCCCGGCTGGCCCCAGCCCAGCCCGAGCAGCTGCGTCTCAGCCCTGAGCCCAGAGGTGCAGGCGGGTTAAGGATCTTCCCAGCCTGCAGACTGGGAAGGACCTGAGTCTGTCCGCAAGGAGCCCACCGCCGGCCTACAGTGCCTTGGAGGGTCTCTGACCGCGGGGCCGGCCACAACGCATATGCAGGGGCACATGGGACTGCCTGCCGCTCCAGCGTGGGAGCTGGCCTGGGAGGTCGCCATCCTTCCAGGTTTCAGTCTCCACCTCCCACGTCCCCTGTGGCAGGGGGTCACGACTAAGAAGGAGAAACTGCTGGAAGCCAAAGGAATTATGTCCACTGATTTTCACAATCCCCTCCCGTGAATGTCCTCCCAAAAATAACCGAAGGCAGCTGAGCTCATATTCCCCCTCCAGGAAGTGTTCTCTGCCCTCCCCAATGCCGCAGCCCCCCTCCCACACCTTCAGCCTGCGCAGGGGCCGTGCGGCTCAAGTCCACTGAAGATCGATGAGCTCCCCTTAAGTCATCCTTTCTCACTCCAACTCAGCTGGTGGAAAATGGCAGGATTTTCGAGTAGACACGATCTGGAAAGTTGGTCCTGGTAATGTGTCAGAAGTGTGTGTTTAATTAGGTAGACGCTGAAGCCCGGGGCATGGGAGAGCAGCTTGGGGAGCTTGGGTCCTTTGACTCGGGGGTTGGCAGCAAATGGATACTGTGGGTGGACAGCAAGGGTGGATTTTACAGAAACAAAGAGATGCCAGGATGGGCCACAGTTACTATCTCGTGTGCCTCCCGTCCCTCCCTGGGCTCCTGCTGCAGGCTCTTCGTCCCACCCACGGCACCCCCCCCCGCCTGGCAGGTGGTCTTTCCGAGGCCGGGTCCACGCCTGATCCTCCTGCAGTATGCGGGCAGGGGCACTCGCTTGCTCAAGTGCCTTCCATGGCTCCCCAGCAGCTGCAAGATAAATGGGGTCTGGTTCTAGGGCTTCCAGTCCCAGCCCTACCACTTCTTAGCTGTGTAACTCTGGGGAAATTACTTAATCTCTCACCTCAATCATTCTTTAAGAGAATACTTAACTGAGCACCTAGAGTGCTCTGAGGTCTGGGGATAGAGCAGAGAACAATGTAGCTCCGCCCAACAAGGGGTAAGAATATCCCCCACCAGAATGGAGACTCCATGGGAACTGAGTGGGAACTCTATGTCCACCAAAGAAAGAGGTAGGGGGTAACGAGTGGTAGCCAGGAAGGGATCCTCTTTTCTCATCTCCCGAAAGGCAGTCAGAGAGCAAGCCAGGGAGATATCTGGGGGAAGAGCATTCCATGCAGCGGGAGTAGCATGTGCAAAGGTCCTGTGGTAGGAGCAGCCTACCCACATAAATTAAGATCAGATGGGGTCTTGTGTCCATGGGAATAACCTGGCTCCAAACTCCCGAGTGGCTTCTCATTTCACCCAGAATAAGAAACCAAAGGAGCAAATCCGTTTCATTTTCAATGTATCATTCTGGTCACTGTCTGAATAGACCGTAGGGGCAAAAGTGGGGCATCTTCACACCAGTAAGCCTGAGTACACACATATGACCACACAACTCTATGGGATACTAATAATTTCACCACCCAGCCAAGGCTGCATCATATCTCACCTCCAACACTAACAGCCTGGTGCACACAACAGTTTAATAAGCATTAATGATTACGGACAGAGCACTCAAAAGCCCGAGGGTGGGCTAGCAGGGGCAGGGGTGGACTTAGGATGGAGGAAGGGGCTGAGCACAGCTGGCTCCTTCTCTCCCCTGTCCATCGTCCTCCCTGTCCTCGCCACCGAGGGCAGATGACCCTGAGGAGGGACTATGTCCCGACTCCTTATTAGGGTCCTTGTCATCAGACCATGAGCAGGAAGGGCCATGAGCTTTGAGCCAAGATGGAACGTGGGCAACTGCCCCAGAGTGAATTTCAAGAACCAGAAATCCCTTCTGCTTAAAATGTGGGTGAGGGTCTCTGCCCCGTGATTGGAGGACCAAAGCAGCCACCCACCATCCCTCAGTGACTTCAACCTGGAGATTCGCGGAGACCCCACCAAGCCCCTCATCCGCTCATCCCTGAGTCCCTCTCAGGTGATTCTGATGAGCCCGGGGGTGGGGGGTGGCCATTAGAGCCCCACCCAATCTTAAAAACATTTGTTCCCATTAACATCAAAAACTCAAGAATAGCTGGATGAATGTAGAAATGAGAACTCTGGGCCGCAGGTCACTAGAAACACACTTTAAGTTCCACTTTGTGTCTTCCTAGCCACAAGACCAAGGCTGAATGACCCATACGAAGCCATTCCCCAAATGTGCAAGGACGGCCTGGAGCCCGAGGGAGGCGCGGTCGGACACTCCACCACCCAGCTGGACCTGCATTAGCACTGCCGACGCCCCACGGTCAGAGACACAGGCGTCTGGTCCACCGCTAGAACGGCAGGCCTCCCACACCCCGAACCCGTGGTCCTGGGGGGGGACCGCCAACCACAGCCCCGTCCAGCCGCTCCCCCGTGCCCTTCCCTGGCACCGTGCACAAGGACGCTGGCCCTTTGCTCTGGAGTCACTGGCTGGGGCCAATGCTCCAGCCTGGGCCCGGGAAGGAGCGCACCTGTCCGCCACGTCCCCTGCTCCAGCCCCTCCCTGCACAGCGCAGGGCTCCTCTGATGCTCAGAGGATGGGGGGGTGGGTGCCGCCCGCCCTGGCCCCCTCCCAGGGCAGGATTCTTGAGCTGGGAGCTGGAGGCTGATTAAATGGTTATTTGTTTTGCCTTCCAAGTGGGAGGGGGGAATATGGACCCTAAAGAGCGTTCAGGAGAAAAGTGCTACGGGATGATTAGTTAATATTTTATGGGCCCATAAATACACCAAGTGCCGCGCAGCCAAACGTTGTCAGCCCCTGCTGCCAGGACCCCAGCTGCCAGGTGGCACATTCGCGCCACTCCTAAATCCACGTTCCTCGCTGGCAGCAGCCGGGGTCCCTCTGAGACACAGGGTCCAGGCAGGGGCCCCTGGGCGCCGGCACTTTTGGAGCAGACCCTTTTGGGAGGATGCGAGCCTTCCTCCTCACCTTCGCTCCCGCAGTCGGAATTCGGGGTCTGGGGAGCTGGGAATGACAGTGCTGCCCACAGCCTGGTAAGTCAGCCGCTGGGCCCCGGGGGCCTCCAGGGGCCCTCCCTCTGCCCCACCCACACCCGACCTCTGCGCAAACAGTGCTCCCGCGCGGACGCGATGGGCCCGTGCCTGGCACATCCCAGCTGCCCAGTGTTCACGGCATGAAGGGACCCACAGGAATCACAGAAGCCACCAGCCCCGAGGGCCTCTGACTCCATCCCGGCTTTTCAAGGGACAGAGACCACTCTTTTGAAAAGTATTTTATTCTCAGAGATCGCAAATACATGGCCGAGAATGAAAGATGCGGTGAGCCGTATTTTACACACGTTTGGCTTTCTCTTAATAAAAAGAACACCTGAAGTGTTCTATTTCTTTGTGCCGTATTCCCTTCGGATCGAACCCAGGTCCCCGCCCAGAGCTTCTGCCTACTCCAGCCACCCGCCTGCCCCTACGGGTGACCCTGCCCCCACTGCAGGACTCACAGGGGGCCACATTCAGAACACCCACCAGAGACCCCCCACTTCCTCTTCTCTCCACACATTGCTGGGGTGTCACTATATTTAAACACTTGTTTAACAAATATTCAAGACTCCAATCAGACGACACAGGGGAAGTGCTTTCAAAACCCGTACATCGCTCTGCAAACACGAGGTGGAATTCTCAGCTCAGGAAGAGCCTGCCTTCCACGCCCTCTGGAGGCCCCCCGGGCTGTCTCCTCCCCAGCCCAGCTCCACTCAGCTCTCGGGTCGCATCCTCCCAAAAGCGTCTGCTCCAAGCTGCCAGGGACCTCGCCTCTCACGTCCCCAGGAGCAGAAGGGGTCAGATCTAATCCCCACGTTCCTTTCACCCGGGCAGTAGCGGAGGCCCAGAGTGGGCAAGCTACTGCTGGGAGGCCACACAGCAAGTCAGCACCCAGCCCAGGACGCTGAGCCTAAAGCCTTGTCCACTCCATTCCCTCAAGAACAGAGCTTTCCAGTTTAATACTCTTGGGGAAGGAAAAAGGGTGAGTCTTTTTTGAAGAGAAAGGAAACTCGAGATAAAATGAAGCATCATCTAAGACTAGCAGAGGTCTATCTCAGTTTTCTGCTCACACAGTCCGGGAAGGCTCTGGGGAGTATTTCTAACACTTACTCGTGAAACACAAGCCACCAGGCCCCTGGGGGGCTAGGTCCCACTGCCCCAGCCCCCTTCACCTGGGGGCAGCTCCGCCGGGTCAGCGAGGGCGAGCTTCCGAACAGGAAGCCGGTCTCAGAACACGCACCACACAGCCAGACCCTGCCAGGCACCCCGTGGATTCGACCCAGCGGGCAGGCGGCCGGACAGGCTCTCTCCGGCACTCGGGGCCGAGCACTGTCTGACCCCTGCCCCCCCGCCCCCATCCCCTCTTGAGGGCCTCCTCCCCACCGCCCTGCCCCCCCCCAGGCTCTTCCCTCGGCTCAGGCAGCAGCCGTGGAGCCGGGGGCTGGACAGACAGCTGGACTCTCCTGGTCCCAGCTGAGCCATCACATCCTCTGAGAGTCATTCATTTTGGTCCCCATGTGGTTCCCTCACACTGCACCTTGTTCAAATCTTTCCAAGCACATGGGGACACTGGGTCCTGGGAAGACCTGGGAAGGTAAGCATTAAAGGCCGCATTCCTTGTTTAATCGTGGCCTCAACTGGGGAAGGCGGGCATCTCGTTTTCCAAGGTATCCTGGGGCCTCATATAGCACCAAGCACAGATTTAAGGAGCAGCTATGGGGTCACCAGCAAAAGGATGGATGGAGGGATGGAGGGATGGATGGAAGGATGGATGGAGGGAGGGAGGGATGGAGAGAGGGATGGAGAGAGTGATGGATGGAGGGAGGGATGGAGGGATGGATGGATGGAAGGATGGATGGAGGGATGGAGGGATGGAGGGAGGGATGGAGGGATGGATGGAGGGAGGGATAGAGGGATGGACGGAAGGATGGAGGGATGGACGGAGGGAGGGAGGGATGGATGGAGGGAGGGAGGGATGGATGGATGGAGGGAGGGATGGATGGATGGAAGGATGGAGGGATGGATGGAGGGATGG
>LNAC01000156.1:2329353-2340836 GCA_002007465.1 Ailurus styani | reverse complement strand
GGAGGGAGGAATGGAGGGATGGAGGGATGGATGGATGGATGGATGGATGGAGGGACGGATGGCGGGATGGATGGCTGCCCAGGTGAATAGAAGGTCCAAACGGACAAAGGGATGGGTGTGTGGGTGGATGGATGACAGACGGACGGAGGGCTAGGTGGATGGTGAGAGGACTAGATGGTGCGAAGGGACAAAGGGATGGGTGTGTGGCTGGGGACAGATGGGTGGGTGGATGAACGAGCGGGAGGATGGCTGGTTGGAAACGGACAGGTCGGTGGGTGGATGGGTGGACACACGGGCAGATGGCAGGGCTGGAAATAAAAGTCTGGTGTGTCAGGATCCGAGTTCTCTGCCTTGCCAGCCCTCCCCCCCACTCCCCTCCTCCCAGACACGGCTCAGCTACAAGCTGACAGTGACAAGTGACGGGGGCCGCAGGCCCAGGTGGCCTGCGGTCGTCAGGAAGTCTGACAGTCCCCCTCACAGAGAACCACGTCCCTCCTTGTCTTCCCCGAGCCTCGCTCGGCTCCCTCGGCGTCCAGGAGAGGAGAGGGGAGACCGGCCCCTGCCACGGCTTGTAATCACGAGGAGCAAACAAAACAAAACACTCCTTCCCCGGCTCATTCCCAAAATAGCCTCTCTCGCCACCCAGACACGCTGGCTGGCTGGCTCTCCTCATTCAGCCCTGACTAGGCAGATTTGCTGGAGCCCCGAGCGGGGGAGGGAGGGAGGGTGGGAGAGGCCGACACCCCCGCGGGGTCTGGGGCAAGAACGGCCGGCGCAGCACCCCGGGGCAGGGCAGCTGGGGGCAGCGCGGGGCCAAGCCCGTGCCGGGGTCCTGGAGACCCGCCACCCCCCCGACCCACCCCGCAGGGAAGGCGGCGGCGGGCCCGTTTCACGTATGAGTGAACCGAGGCCCGGAGACGGGGAGGGAGTGCTTCAGGCCACAGAAGCAGCTCTTCCCACAGCCCCGGGCGTCCTCGTCCTGGCCTCTGCCAACCGGAGTCAGGGGGAGAAAGCTGGCCCCGAGCCATCAGGGAGGCTTCCTGGGGGAGAAGGCAGGGTTCAAGGGAGCCTTCCTGCCCAGAGCCAACAAGCTGCTGGAGCCCCGCGAGCCTCCGCTTCCTCAGCCGCGTGGAGGGAACCAGGGCCCTGGGAGGACGGGCGCGGGGCTGGAGTCCAAGGGGAGAGGTCCCTCTAATGGGGGCTGAGCCCAAAACCCTGGGGGCCGCTCAGGAGGCACGGGGCTCGCATGCGCACAGCCAGGGAGGTCGGGCTGAGCCGGGGAAGCAGACCTGAGCTGACAGGAGCACAGGCGGACGGCAAGGACCAGCGGCCTGAGCAGGGAGCCCGAGGGAGCTCAGCCCAGGACACGACCGCACTGCCTCCCCCGCCCCGCGCCCCCCGGACGGCCAGATGCCCCAGCCCCTGCTCCCCTGCGGACCCTGGCCCGCGCTCTTCCCCTGCCGCGCAGGCCCCGCCCGCCCCCTGGGCGCCCTCCCCTCTGCCCCAGCCCGGCAGCGGGAGCCCCGGGACGGGGGAGCCCGGGGAGCCCGCTCAGACGGCCGCTCCTCCAGGACCCGGTCCGCAGCCCCTCACCAGCTCCCTGCAAACACCTGACCACTTTCTCTTCTAGGTCAAATTTTGGCAGGGCTCAAGCTCACACGATGCTCGGTCTTCTGCCACAAACACTTGCTGAACGACC
Organism: Ailurus styani; assembly: GCA_002007465.1. NCBI lineage: Eukaryota > Metazoa > Chordata > Mammalia > Carnivora > Ailuridae > Ailurus > Ailurus styani. The sequence continues at coordinate 2,339,137 of LNAC01000156.1, read as the reverse complement.
GCGGCCACCTCCTGGACCCATCTTGGCCTCCAGGCAGGGACCAATCAGTGCAAGCCCCCAACGTCTGTCCCCCGACACAGGCTACGCCCTGCTCACGGCCTCCCTTCCCCAGCCCCCGAGGGCCAGAGCAGACCATGGCCACGGCAAGCTTCTGCAGAGATCACACGGCACCCCGGCACCCCCACCTCCCGGCGCGGCCCCCCACCCCCGCCCCAGCACAGCCTGTGTTCCCAGCCACGTCTTCTCACGGACCCCGGCCCCCGGGGCCCCCCACACCCCCATAGCATGCTCTGTCTTCTACCTGCATCCTGCACGGTCCTCCTGGCTAGGTCCCGCCTGTCCCCTGGGGCTCAGCTCCCACCCGGCGGCCCCCAGGGTGCTGGACTTGTCTCCCCAGGGAAGCCAGGCCACAGTGGTGGGAAGGCAGGTGCCGGTTTGAGCTGGGACTGAACTCAGGCATCGTGGGGCCCCTAACTGGCTGTGTGATCTCAGGAGGGTCGCTGGACCTCTCTGAACCTCACCTCTCAGGGGTCCAGCAGGAAATGAGAAGCCACCTAAAGACTTCAGAACAGAGAGAATTCCACCCAGAGCGCCGGTCACAGAGGCGACAGGAGAGTCGAGGGAGTCCAGAGCTGGACGCGCGGAAGCTGCGACCTCACCAGGCCATTGGAGGAGGCAGGCCAAGGTCAGGTCACCTGGCGGGAGCGGGAGCCCCGGGACTGCCCACCGGGAGCTGGAGCCCCAGAGGCCCCGGGCAGCTGCCAGGGACGCCGCAGCAAGGGAGGGTGGGCGTGCCTTCCCGGATGGCCCTGCCCATCGAGCGGGACAGGAGTGGGCTGCTTCAGGGAACCCCTGTGTTTCGTTTTCATACCTGGGCTACTTGCACGGTCTGCTCCAACAAACAGCTGCTCAGAGCTCTTCGTGTTTTTACATGTACGCGACCCCAGGCGAGGAACACCTTTACCGTGAAGCTGAGCCTCCGCCTGTCTGGAGTATGACGGTATTGATTAAACGGGAGCAGTTCCACGAAGCACTCAGGCCACCAAATCCCAGGCGGCAGACACCCAGTGATCACAGCTCACAGCGAAGACCGGAGCTCTGTGCCCCACCTCAGCCACATAAAACACGCAAATGTCGGTCCAACCCGCGTACCGGATCTACCCTTCATTCGATCAACAAACACTGACCATCAGAAATACACGCTGCCTTGTCCCCAAGGGGCTTACTCAGCCCAGGAAACAGCCACTCCCACGCCGGCCGTTCAGAGAAGTGACATGTCTGGGGCTGTCGCTATATTCCAGGTGGGAGACCGAGGCACAGAGACCGGCCCAGGGAGGTCTCAGCGACTGTCGGTAGAGGGGCCCAGCTCCAGAGCCCTCATTGCTGCCCCTCCCCACTCCCAGGGACACTCAACCCCGCCCCCACCCCAGGTCCTGACGGGCGCCCGCCCCTGTCGGGCATCTTTGGGAAAATGCAACGAAAATGCACAGTTCCGGACACTCTCCCAGAGCAGAGCCAGGACTCGAGCCAGCTGTGGCGGATCCGGAGCACCAGCTCCCCAACCACCTCCAGGCCTCGAGCCGCATAGTAGGGGCCCACTCGTGCAGGCCACAAACACGTGATGAGTGCCTACTGTTTGCCGGCCCTGTTTTAGCCACCGAGGAGGACCCTGAATGGGGGGCGCCTCTCTCCCCGACCGGAACGGCAACTCCCTCCGTTTGTGAGACAGAATAAGGCAGGCCAGGGCACAGCTACATACCCCAGGAGGGGACCGAGGCCTGGGACAGCGTGGCCAGCGGGGCCTGGAGCCGTGGGCGGCAGGAAGCGAAGACGAAACTCGGAAAAGAGCATCTCGGCTAGAGGCCGTCCGGGGCGGGGCTCATGGAACGGCAGGCAGGCGGGAGCCCCCTTCCTGCTTCCTGGGCTGCACGTGGAGGCTGGGCTGGAGACAGATAACCCAATCCTGCGGGGCTGTCCTGAGGGTTTTTGTACTACCTCTTCTTTTGTGGGGAAACGGAGGCTCAGAGTGGAAATCTGGCCCAGCTCCCACTCCCAAGGAAGAATGAGGCCTGGACCCTGCGACCCTCAGGGGGTGGCCGAGAGCCACTGCCCAAGAACACCAAGCCCACCCACTCCTGCCCTCCAAAGCATCCTCACTGCCATGGCAACAGCCTTAAAGGGCCCACTTGCCCCATCTGAGGTGGTGAGGTGGACACAGTGTTGGGGGTCCCTTGGCTGAGGCTGGAACCTGCTCAGGGCCTCACAGAGCTGTGCTGCTGGGCAGACAACTGTGCCCGCTCCTCCAGCACCTGCCCAGGGCTGGCCCATACTCAAAGCCCCACCTTAAGAGCCTCGGCTTGGGTTCAGGACCTCGGAGCTGTCCACCCCCTGGGGAGGGGTAGGACTCAGAGGCCTCCTTCTCCTCCTACTTCCCCCACCAGCCCTGACCTCCCTGAGTCCCTTTGCTCCTGAGGTCCCACACGCCTGGCCAGCCTCCAGGCCTGGCCTCCTGCCCACATGCCACTCTACTGGGTGCAGGGAAGCCCAGGAGGGCAGCATGGAGGCGGAGGCAAGCAGGGAGGCCAGTGGACCCACCCTCCCTGCCTGGGGCTCAGGAAGTGAAGTTCTGGGAGGGCGGGGGAAAGGCCTGCAGGAGGCACAGGAGTGGCAGCAGGACAGGACACGGGCAGGGGTGGCAGGAGGGGAGGGGGGAGGGGGCTAACTAAGCTCTTCATTCTGAGCTTCACGGCCACTGACCCTGCTCTCCGCCGATTGTTATGGTACATAAGACAGGTGAGTGCCAACAGGAGAGGACAGTTCTGGCCACCAGCCTTTGCTGACATTCCCCCCAAGGGCAGGTCTCCAAGGAGCCTCTGGCCCTCCTGGGGTGTGGTGTGAGGGGAGAAGGCCGGGGACAAACCCCAGGCCGGGCGGGAGTAGCACAGAGCGTGGGTAGGGTGACCCCTTCCATGTGTAGGAGGTCGAAAGGAGGTCCCTGCCCCTGCTTGTCACCAGGGTGGCACCCCACCCCCAGCAAGGACCCCCCACGAGGTCTTTGGTAGTCCTACCTGAAAGGTGTGGGGGAACACTGGCTTCCCAAAACGAAGACGGGCAGACCCCAGCATCCTTGACACGAGGCAATCAGGCTGATATCTACCGACTGTACTGGTTTCTTGGAGCTTCTCTAACAAAGGGCCGTAAACTTGGCAGCTTAAGGCAGCACAGCTTCATTCACTTATGAATCAAGAGCGCAGAAGCCCCGCGGGGCCCACCCAGCTAAGATCGGCATTTGGGGGATCTCATTCCTTCCGGAAGCCCCTGCGCTCTGTTGCCCCGTCCCCTCCACCTTCAGAGCGGGCAGGAGGCATCTCTATGTCACCTGCCCCTCTGCCTCGGGCCCTGGGCCTTGCTCTTTCAAGGACCCTGTGATTGCACCTGGCACGGGGATAATCCGGCCCACTCTCCCTACCTCAGGTCAGCTGATTAGCAACCTTAATTCCATTCCCAACTTCGCTTTCCCTGGCTGTGCAGGGGCACATACTCCCCGGGCTGCGGGCTTTCTGGGCGAGGGGGCGTTACTCTGCCGACCACAGTGAGCGACTGCCCGGTTCCCCGCTGCCCGGAGCACTGCATGGGGGCCCTCGAGGAGCTTAGCTCCTTGCCCCCACCCTGCTCCTAGCAATCGCCCCTCGTGTGAAATGGATCGCGGAGGCACAAAGGGGGTGTCCTTACCCCCAAGATCTGCCTCAAATCAGCCAGGGCAGGGTGACCTACAACCTGGGGGCCTTGTCAGAATACAGGACAAGGTCTGAACGATACCAAGTCTCCGCCTGTCTACCCGGAGGCCAGGTGAGGCCCCAGACCGCGCCTGGCGCAGCTGCATGGGAGACACTCAGCGGCAAACCTCTCCGCGGGAGCTGAGGTCACCAACGTCCCCGTTCCACTCCCCTGGCACCATAACTGGGATGCAGAATGCACTCATGCATTAGCCAAGTGCCCCCAAAGCTCTGGCTTTCGAGGGCGAACTCAGGGCCCACCTAGGACCCAAGCCTGTACACCAGGCGTCATCCGTGGCAATCAGGCCTCCCAACTGTCAGGTGGGGGAAACCCGAGGGAGTCAGAGTAACCCCCTAACGGGGATAAAGGCGCAAACCTGCTTTTACCCTGCACCGGCGGGGCGACCAGCGGCCAGTTCCTAAGCCTCGGTCCCGAGCCTCGGTTTCCCTACCTACACTGTTGTGTAGCTCAGGTAAAATGCCACAGAGAGCTCCTGATGAGGGCTAAGCCCCATTGTATACAGGGCTGTGCTGGACCTTTCTATCCACCAAATGCTAAATAAATAGGCCCACGTGAGCACCTACCTTTCGGCTTGTGGCCGGTTTAAATGGATCTGGCTCTCTGTATGAGCTCTACAGACAGCACGGTCATCCCATTTCACAGATGCAGAAATGGATGCCAGAGAGGCCCAGTCATTAGCCACCAGCTCTTGAGGCCAGTGGGCCGCACAGCCAGGACTCGCACCAGCCGCCCCCCAGGTCCGTGCTCCCAACCACCACGGCGTCGCCTACAGCAGGTGCTCGCATACCTGCTGAGTGGAGAGGAGTCCCATGGAAAGATCCAGATCGGCATCTTTACCTGCGTGCTCAGCCCCTGTACAGCGACCCATGACCGGTGGCCTTGCCCTGGCCCGGAGAGCTGCTAGAGCAAAGGGACCATCCTGTCCTCTGCAGCATCGTGGTCACGCCCCGTCAGGTGCACGCCCCTGCCACCGGCCAGCACCGGCGCGCCCCGCGGCAGAGCGGCTCTGCAGGCCCGCGGCACGGTGTGGCCAAGGCCATGCAGCCTCCGAGCTGTCCGAGCGGGGACGGGAGTCGGGCTGCTGTCCCCGCATTTGTGAAATGAGGCACCAAGCGAATCTGTCTACAAGCAAGTCTGTGATACGAGAACACAGCACGAGGCTGAGCACACAGATGGTCCCAGCACCGCGAACGCAGGGGGACCAGGGACTCGTAGGAATGATGAGCTTACGCGCGAGAGAAACACCCATGTACTCAGCCGCAACCAGCGACTCCCCGAAACGTCTCCACGTGACTCGTCCGCACACAGCCGCCGGCCGCCGCTGATTGAAAGCTTCCCCCGGGCCAGGCGCGCCCCACCTCCACCCCCCAGGGAGAAATCCCCACACCTGTCACCCCATCACAGGTGAGGAGGCTCAGCTGGGGTCCCACGGTGGAGCCCCGGCTGGCTCCTCTCCCCGGCGCCCAGCCCTCCAGCCCACAGACGTGGGGTCTGCGGCCAGAAGGCAGGGAAGGAGCCGAGGTCACGGATGACAGAAGCTGCTGGGACTGGGGTGTGCCAGCACCCCACGGAGGGTGTCTGTTATCTCCGAACCCTTGTCAGAGCCCCGTGAGCCCAGGGCCCTGCGGCACACCCCCAGATGGAGGAAAGCTGCGGCCTCGCGAGGCCAAGGGACTCATCCAAGGCCCTGTGGTGAGCATGAGCCCATCTAGGGTTCAAAGCTGCCTGACTCCAAGGTCAAGGCAGGACCTCCGTGAGAGCCTGCTCCCTTGGGCGCCCCCGTTCAGGGGGTCGGCCGGCTTATAAAACACACACACAAAGGCCCCGCCCTCTGCGGCCTCTTCCCTGTCCCGCCGGTGTTCCCCAGGGCACGGGGAAAGTGCCAGAGGCGGCCAGGGCCCAGAACGCCTGGTGGGTGCACAGGGTCCCCGCTGCCCTGCCATCGGGCCCACTCTGCCCAGCAGGCTGCCCCTCGGCCCGAGCCTGGGCGTAGGAGACCCACAGGCCCCAGCAGCGGGTAGAGAATCGACTTCACAAAAATGGGATCCTCCCCTTTTTCTGACGGTGGGGAGGGAAGGGGCGGGGAGGGGGAGCAGCCTCAGGAGGAGCCCAGCACATCTCCTGCTTCATGAACTGTTTCGGTTTTACGAGGCGAAGGGGCAGGCCGAGCGGCACTGGCCCGAAGGCCCGGAGAGCCGCCATCCCGCTGGGCCTGCCCAGAGGTGCAGGGAGGCCGCCCAGCCCAGGGGAGCTGGAACCTGGCCACGTCCCAGACCCCGGCGTCTGCCGGCACCCGCCCCATGCCGCCCTGCTCCCGTGGGGGAAATGAGGGGCCCACAGGGCCACACCCCACAGCGCGAGGCTCACAGGCCCCAGCGGAGGCCGCCCGACCCCTCGGGAGTGGCCAGGGAGGGCAGCAGCATCCCAGGACCCCGAGGGATGGCAGGGGGCCAGGAGTCTGGGCTCAGGCGTCAAGAGCCCCGAGCGTCCTGAGCGGGACCCCCACGTAACCCCCGGGGCTCCGGCGCCACACTGCCCAGAAGGCAGCAACAGGTTTCCTTCGACTCCCTTCTCTCTGGGAATCGCTGGGCTAGTACTGCCTTTGCCGGCCACCTTCCCCTCCTCGGGGGGCTGCCCGGAAACTCCAGACCCAGCAAGTCCCTTAGACTCCTGGGGCCTCGGACCCCCCACCCCAGCAGCACCCATCGCTCAGCCGGGCGCCTGTGTTCTCTCCTCCCCGGATGATGGGCAGGAGCGCAGGCGGCCCCCGGCTGACAGAGGAGGCGCTGCGTGTCCCCCTGTCCACACCCTCCCCATCTGTCACCCCGCAGACCGCATCCCCTTGGTCCAACAACACAGGGCACACAGTGAAACGATCCGTTCCCAGGCGGGTTCTGCTGACGTGGGCCAGGGTCCCCGGTGGAAGGAAGGAACTCCCAGCTTCCACCCTCGAGGCCTGCCTGGGACGTCACCCACCCCACCATGCCGTCATGCCCCTCCTTAGAAAGGCCAGCGTGGGCGCCTGGGTGGCTCAGTGGGTTAAAGCCTCTGCCTTCACTCAGATCACGATCTCAGGATCTGGGGATCAAGGCCCGCATCGGGCTCCCTGCTTCCTCCTCTCTCTCTGCCTGCCTCTCTGCCTACTTGTGATCTCTATCTGTCAAATAAATAAATAAAATCTTAAAAAAAAAAAAAGAAAAAGAAAGAAAGGCCAGCGCCTGACACCAGGAGGGGCCAGGCCCCGTGATGCTGCCCTTGCAAGGCAGACACAGTTACTACCCCCACTGCAGAGATGAGGACACCGAGGCTCGGGGACATCAATCCATGGCTCTTGGTGTCCTGCACCAAAGCCTGGAAGCAAAGGAGCCTTGGCAATGACCAGGAGGGAACCCCCCCCCCGTGCAGAGCACCCCAGCCATCAGCTGCTCCCCATGCCCCCACGGAAGGGGCCCGCGACACGGGCACCCCCCACGCAGCCCAGGCAGCTCCTCCCTCCCCGAAAGCCTCTCGGACGAAGACGGAATGGAACAGGGCCGCACATGTGTGACACTGAGCTGCCCGCTTGGGGTGCGCGCTGAGCGGGGCGTGGACAGGTGCAGGAAGCAGGGCGCACGGCACTGTCGTCACGGCGGAGCTCAGGACGACCAGCCGGGACGCGCTCCCCGTCTCCAGCTCAGGAGAAGGGCTCCTTGTGGCGCGCGAAGATCCCACGGCCCGGACAGACCGTTCGAACGGCCTCTGGAGCCACGGCGTGCTATGTACGCCGTGAACGCAGCTTCTGGAGACGCGAAAAGGAAAACGCCAAAGTTACAGGAAAGCCAAGGGTAGAACGAACCTGTTTTTGTAGAACAAACAACGTGAGCAGCAGGCGGCCGCCGTATGTGTGTCTGGAAAGCGTGGACGGGTCACGTCTGGAGGCTCTGAACCACAGCAGTGGGGGGAGGGGAGCGGGAGGTCCTCGGCCCCGTGTTTTCTAACTGGTCTCACAAGGATCACGAATGACCGGTGCAGTTGAGATGGTTTTTAAGGTGAGAACCATCGCGGCGGGGGTGGGGGGGTCAATTGCGGGCAGCCCGACCTCCCCGCCTCCAGCCTCCTCGGAGGGGTCCCCACCATGGGGCAGCGGCAGGGCCCTGAGCCTGCCCACGATGACCACCTGTGGCTGTGTCACCCGCACCCCTGCCGCCACAGAGCTGCATGGAGCGGGAGTCTTAAGGGCCCCTGCTCAGCTCAGCTTTAGGTCTTGCTCACCCCATGGGCTCCCTTCCTGCATCCACGTCCATTCTAAGAACACCATCAACAACAAGAAAGAAGCACACGGACAGAGTGAAAGCTGGCTTGCAGGGGCGCAGGCACCGGGTCTGCCACTCTGCTCCTGGAGCAGGGGCGGCAAAGCTAGCCCCTTTGCAGAGGGTGCCCAGGCCATGGGTGGCCTGACTCCAGAGATGGGCACTCTGTGGTCAGCACCTCTGTCCCTCCCTTTCCTGGCTCACGCCTCCTAGGTGATGCTGTGGCCGACACCCTCACTTCTTTGCTCTGTGGCCCCAGCAGCAGACCCCGAAGGCTGCCGGGGGCAGGGTGAGACATGCATCCAGAAGCTCCCACGGGCAGCAGGCTTGTGGCTCTGTCCCCGCAGGGAGGCGCTGACCCCACCCCCAAGGCCACTTGCTTACATTCCTTCTCTATTCCCAAGTATTTGTTCACGGCTCCCTTGTGCCAGGCACACAGTGGGCGCGGCAGGAACCGCACCCCATGGGGTCTACGGTCCAGTGGGACAAAAAGTGTATGAGCACAATCTGTTCACGCTCTGATGAATGCCGTGAAGGGGACACTGGGGGCCACGGAGCCCAGAGCAGGGAGACCTCCATCAGGCCGGGCGGGAGCGGGAGCTAACGCCAACAGCAGCCACTCATCTCGGGACCTGCCAAGGCTCAGTGGCCCGTCCCCTACCCCCGAGCATTCATTTAATTCCCAGGAGCCCAGGAGGCGCTCCCCGGGTTCCTCTGCTGCAGAGGGCTCATGCCCCGCCCACCGATGTCACCCAGCTGATCAGAGGCAGAAGCTGGGGGCAGAACACTGTGTCAGCCCCTCCGCACCCGGCAGTGGCTGGATGGGGAGCCCAGGCTTTGAAGGGGGTCATTGCAAGGCCCCTGTTACCTCTTACTCTTTGCTCAGTGTTCTGGGCCACGCCATATCCAGGAACAAAAATGGCCAAACCTCACTGGCTAGTCGAAATCCACTCACTGGGGCAAATGTAGAAAAACCAACAGCCAACACCAGGCAGTATTAAAAAATCACACTACTAAACGATCTCAAAATAGATCCCAATACACAATTCCCATGGCAACGGCCCCATGCCTGAGGACCGCCTCTGGGGAGCGCGGAGCAGAGGGGACATGGGGCAGGGTGGGCCGGGCTCTCCAGGTCACGGCCCGATGCGGGGACAGAGAGGATCCAGCCCCCCTTCCAGGCCTGTGCCTCCTCCAAGGGACTGTGTGGGGAAGGACTTGGGGATCCAGCAACATCCTGAATGTGTGGGCTGGGGGGGCCGTGGGGAGAAGCAGCCAAGCCCACGGACCCTCACAGGCTCCTCTCGAGACCCGTCTTCCCAGAGTCACGGGGCGCGAGGCTAGGTGCCAGGCCGGCCAGAGTGGGGGTCTGGGGATTAGCCAGCCCGGGCAGGTGGGAGGGTCTGGGAGCATGACGAGACAAGGGGACAGAGGTCAACAGCCACAGGTTCCGCTCACCGTGGACAACACCCCCGCCCGCCCCACTTCAGAACGGGTGTGGGGACAGAGAATGACAGGCAGGAAGCTCTGGGGCCTTAGATTCAGGGACCTGATTCCCCTCTACGTGGCCGAACCAACACCCAGGAAGCTGATGGGTTTGGGAGAATGGGCTAAGTGTCTTGACAGGTTGCAAAAATGCCATCCGAGAGAAGGCCAGGCCTCCCTTCGCCTCTGCTGCAGCATGGGGCATGGGGGGG
>LNAC01000156.1:2314125-2329084 GCA_002007465.1 Ailurus styani | reverse complement strand
GCCCCGCCAAGGCCAGATTCGGGGCCCCTTGCTCTCAGAGCCAGACCCAGCTGCGCCTGCCCAAGAGCGCTGCCTCCCAGAACCCTGGGCTCACCCCTCTGTCTGGGCTCCTTGGGCTCAAGACCACTGCCGTGGGCCAGGGAGACAGAAGCCCCCAGCTCAAATCCAGCCCATCGAGGGGGCTGCTCTGGACTGAGTGTTTGTGTCTCCCCAAAATTCATACTGAATCTCGAAACCCTAACCCCAATGGGATGGCATTTGGAGGCAATTAGGGTGTAGATTCGATCCTGAGGGCGCGGCCCCCGTAACAGGATTAGCGTCCTTGGGGGAAGAAGGGAAGCAGTGTTGTCTTTGACGGCAGAAGGTGGCCGCCTACCAGCCAGGAACGGGGCCCCCACCCAGCCACGGCCCTGACAGCAGACGCCCAGCCCCCAGCACTGTGAGAGAGAAGTCTGTTCTCTAAGCCACCGGTCTGTGCTGTTTAGTTAGGGGTGAACTGACCAAGACAGGGTGCAGGCCGGACCGACGTCGGGGTCCCTGGTACCGTCTGTCCACGAGGCAGGGGGCCCAGAACCCCAGTTCACACAGGAGGAACCCGAGGTTCATTCTTGTACTTGGGGACACAGCGACGGGGCGCCCCGGACCCCACAAGCCCGGCGCCCGGCTCTGCCAGGCCATCGCCACCGGGCCAGACCGCCTCCCCGGCTCCTGCCCGGGCTCCACCGCGGGGCCTCCTCCTCTGCCGACGTCTCTATGGGAACCAACAGCCCCAGGGTCGCCCAGGCTCAAACCCCCGCTGGCCCCGAGGCCAGGCCGCAAACCAGGGCTCCAGCCCCGGGCAGAACCCGCAGAGGCCGGCGCGTACGGCCCGCGCTTCTCGGAAAGCCGCTCCCGAGGGCCACGTCCCCCGGCAGCGCAGCCCAGGGACACGGCAGTCCCCCCCCCAGAGCCTCCCCCACGCTGGGTCCCCGCCCCCGACCTCCTCTCAGCCTTGCTGAAATACAGCCGTGTGGGGTTCTAGAAATAGCGCTGGCCGTCGAGTCAGACACACCAGGATTCAAATCCGGGCCCCACGCTATTTGGCTGTGTGAGCTGCAGGAAAATTACCTCATATCCCGGAGCCCCGGCCGGGCACCAGCCCCGAAAAAGCAGAGGTGGAGGGACTGAGTGAGGTACGCCCACCCCGGGAAGGCCCTGCGGGGGGCACGGGACCTGGAAACAAAGGCCGCACACTCAGGGACAAGGTAGGGGGACATCGTGCGGCCTCCCGCACTCCCTTCCACCCCTCCCGGGCATCTTGTGCCCCCACAGCGAGCTGGGCACTGTCGGCCCTTGCCCAGGCTGACCGCGCCCCGCTTCCAGCCACCTTCCCCAGCCTGAGCCAAACTTAGCTTCTCCCAGGAGCCTCTGCGGCAGACCCCGCTGGGCTCGCCAAACCTTGCAAACCCCGGCTCCCTCCCGGGCTCGCAGCAAGCCTACGTGTGCCAGACTCCTTTGCAGTGAGGCGGGACCACGTGACTGCATGCCAACCACCAGGACAGAGGGAGCGACATGGCCATTCTAGATCCGTCCCATGAACATGCCCTGCCCACGCCTCCAGGCTCTTTCCCCACCGGTTAGCTGACCGGTGGGGCCACTGAGGACCTCAGGACAGCAGAGCCACAAGCTGGAAGGAGCCTGGGGCCGAGGGACCTAGCGGAGCACAGCCTCTAACCCGCATTCAAGAGAGCAACGTAAACCTGTAGTGCGCCGAGCCACTGCCCCCGGGGCTGTTCGTTACAGCAGCGAGCCCACGCTGACAATCCACGTCCCTTTGTCCCTGCCCTTGGTCCCCTGCACCAACGTCGGCCGGTTCGTGGCTCTCTCCCGCCCTGTCCTGTGAGCCGTCTGAGAACCAAGACCTACGACTGACTCCTTCCTGCTCCTAGCTGGCTCCGGTACACAGCAGGCACTCCCCAGTCGTGCCTGAAGAAGGCGCTAAGAGTCCTCAGAACTGGGCCACCCGCAGAAGGGGAAGTTTGTCCCCAGAGGGGCTCCCAGCCTTCGCTCGCCCCGATCCTACGAGGGTGAGCGATTAGTACATATTAGCCACGTGCCAGGCGCCGCACTAAGCTCCTCCCAAGGATGGGTTCACTTTACCCTTCGCAAAACAGAGGGGTGCTTCTCTGCAGCCCAAGGGGCCAGGTCGCGAAGGCAGGAGGAAGGCCCAGGCCGCGGGCTCAGGAACACCGCGCTGCCCCGAGAAGCCGTCCAGCGCAGACTTGTCCCCCGGCAGCCCCCCTGCCCCCGAGGACACACATTCAGGCCACCGCCGTCCAGCCCCGGTGTCGACTGTCCGCAGGGCCGCCCTCATGAGCCGCTCAGCCCCAGCTCGGTTGAGAGCAAGTGTTGGGAACTCAGGGCAAGGAAAGGAAGTGGGAACAAGGGCCGCCCTCCAGCCGACCAGATGTGAGTATCCGAGGAACAAACGGTGACGCTTGGGCCTGGGGCTCCCTGTCCAGGGGCTCCAGAGGGGCTTGAGCATGAGGACCACAGCCTGGGGGCTTGGAGACCAAAGCAGACTTCCAGGGCCTGGCCTCGGCCCCAGACGCCGCGGCCCCTGCGAGACGGGCACCCCTGTCGTTCGTGCTGCTCACCAGCATAGGGGCGCCGTGTTGCCGGAAGGCCCAAGCTCTCTCCAGCGGCTGGCAAACAGCGTCCCCTGGTTTGTCACCACCCGGCCGCCCGGCCCGCACGTCTGCCAGCTGGGTGGATGGCGGGCGCCCGTGTCCTGCCACAGCTGTGCCTCGCCCGACGTCACATGCTTTCACGGTCCCCTCTGGGTGTGCAAAGCCTCCTGCAGCCGGTGGGAAAAGTGAGGCCAAGACACAGAGTCACACCAAGGAGAAGGGGGCCTGCCTGACCCCAGGGCCTGTGGCTCTTTCCACAACACTTGTCCTGCGGGCTAGGCTGACCCCAAATGCCAAGACACCTGCTCTTCACCTGGCCCGCCACGGTGGCTCTTCTGTGCAAACCCCCAAAAACACCCCCAGCAGCTCAAGGCCAAGTGAGAGAATAATTTCTTGAAAGGCCAAGCACTCCGTGGAAGGTGGAAGTGGGCTGGACCCCTTTACAAAGGAGAAGAGAACACTGGGTGCTCCCAAGCCTCTGTGGCAGGACCAGGACCGGCACCCGGCCCCCGGGACCGACGCCGACCGCCCACGCCTGCTGCACCTGCACACCCCCGGCCTCTGGGGTGCCACCTGCCTCCCCTGACGTCTGGGGGCCCCGGCGAGCCCGGGGAAGCTCTGGAATCAAGATCTCACTCACGGCATGGACCACCCCCCTTCGGGGTAAAAGGTTCCGGGGTGACTCACAGAGGTCTTTCCTGGTACCGTGGCCCTTCGCCCTCAGGTTCAGTCCATCTGGGACCACTGCCCTGTGTTCACCCGCGCTCTCATGACACCCTTCTCCAGGTCACTTCAAAGGGCATCGGGACCTTCGCTCGGGGGCCACCCTCTCTGTTCTCGCTCCCAGGTCTGCAGCGGCCAAGACGTCCCGGCACCGCTGGGAGGAGGCTCCAGGAAGCCAGGCCCTCACACATCTGGGTCGTCCTCTGGGGCGACGTTCCGTTGGCAAGGTTCCTGGTTCTGCTGCGGGGCCCGTTCTGACGTCGACAGACTCGGCTCCCTTTGAGGGCCTGAGGTTGGGGGGCGCTGGCCAGGGCTCGACAGGCTGGCGTCTGGCCCCACATGGCCAGGCTGGGGCCATCGCCGGGCCCTTGCCGAAACACAGGCTCCCAGCTTCGCACCAAGGGCCTTGCTCTCCGACACGGCCACGAGTGGCCACTCCCCCCAGACTTTACGTGGACAGAAAAGCTGCAGCGTCGGTCCCCAGGCCAGCGACACCCAGCGCCAACATCCACATGGTGGCCGAGACCAGGCAGCCACTACGGAGGGCCCAAAAGAACACCGGGATGCGATTGCAGGTTTGGTTTCTTAAAGCACTTTTCAGAGGAATCAGCATCTGATGCAGGGACTGTGTGCAGACTGTGCCCCAGATACCCTACCCCTCTTCCTCACCGCAAGAACCCCAGTTTCATCTGAATGGTCACAGCCCCCCCCTAGAAATACCAGGCGTGGCCACGGGACCTGATGTGGCCAGTGACAGTGGTATCCCCGGCAGCAGGATGAGGGACGGCCGATAATATCCGCTCACTGACGATGGGAGCAGAGAAGGCCAGAGGGGCTGGGGCCCCGACGAATGCCCGAGGACCTGCCCTAGCCAGGCCTGCTGACACCCCAACTTCCCCTTCTGGGAAAAATCCCGATCTGTTGGAGCCACTGGGGTCAGATTGTTCTTACAAGACATCGGCACGATCCTTCCTGACACAGGTAGTAACCCATCAATCCAGAACGTTGGGTCTGGGTGTGGACACCCCAGGTGACCCTGAGGGACGAGCCGCAGGGATGAGCAGCCGTCCTTGAGACCCTACCCCGTGCCACCCTGGGGGCCCCACTTTCCAGAGGACATGCTGCTCAGAGAGGTCGATGAGCTCACTCAAGGCCACACAGCCTGTGAGGACAAAGGCGGGGATTTGAACCAGGTCTTCTCAGAGATTCGCGGGCTGCCCTTCCCAGCAGGGGAGAAGCCAGGGAGGGGGAGCGGCTGCATGGCCGGGGCAGAGCGGGACGCCATGGGGAGCCACTCATGAGTAAACCGGCATTTAGGAAGCCCTAGTCCGTGTCGCAGGCACTGAATGAGGGCATGGGGACGAGGAGGAAGCCAGGACCAGGACGACGGCCCACCGCTGGGACCCTCCGGCCTCTGCTCTGGCCCTGCGCCCTGCACTTGGCCCGGGGCTCCTTCCCCACTGCACCCCACCCCGTGTCGTCATCCTGCCACGGTGATCTGGGAGCCCCACGTGTCCGGGTCCCTTTCCCTGTGCCACCTGGCCCCACCCCGTGCCTGTGGGGACCTGGGGAGCTGTCCCCGTGCCCAGCGGGCACTGGCACCTCCTCTTCCTGCTGGCACAGCCTCCGCCCAGCGCGAGCCAAGTGTGGGCTCCTGGCTCAGCCTTGGCCGGCAGCGGCAGAAGTGGGGGGACCAGAAGTTCCAGGGCTTGGTCCTCGGGGCGCGGGGGGGCGGTGTGCACAGGGGAAGGGAAGGCCCCAGCTCCAGGAACACGCGGGGGGCCGCTCCTGAGGCCGGAGGGGCCCTGCACACCACCAGAGGGGCCGAGGCTGGCCACCGCGCACCAGGGGCCACTTCAGGGACAGCGCAGGGACAGGGGCGGGAGGTGAGCCGGAGGAGGCCGTGCTGCTTCCTGTGACTTCAGTCTCCGGGGTCTGCCTCCCTCCCTCCCCATGGCCACCACGCTGAGAAGCCTGCGTGGGCACTCACTGGAAGGAGGGGTGAAGGGGGCGGTCCCTGCTACTGTCCCCGCCCCCTCACTGGCCCGCACCACCCTCCCCTGCAGCCAGGGCCCTCCCTCAAGGGCAACTTGCCCCAGATCCCAGCTGCTGTGGGTTATTGACCTGTCTTAGCGAGGGGAGCACCCACCTCTCCAGGCCCGCAGCCCGTACTCCCTCCCGGCACCCACGCCCAGCCCTCTGAGGTTGAGACTCTGGGGAGCCCCAGTCTGCAGCGGAGACAGCGAGGACACGGGTTCCCTGCCGCCTCTGGGCCCAATCAGAGCTCAGCCCCGTCGCAGGCTCCCCACCCCTCGCACATCCCACGACCGCAGCTCCTCCAACAAGCGCGTCCCCAGACACGCGCCTCGCACCCGCACCTCGCGCACCTTCGTTCACCACGTGCTTGGTGCCAGGCACCCACGCAAGATCGCTGAACCCTCACCGAGCCTGCTGTACCCATGGACACCGCGCTGTGCAGACTGTGCAAGGTTGCCCAGCTGGAGAGAGGCAGGCCAGGCCGGGACGGGCCCCAGCAGAGTCTGCGTCCGCAGCGGCTCTGAACCCCGGGGCACGCTCCCCCTCGAATGGGCCGCTCCACACGGGCACACCGAGCAGAAGGCACGGTGGAGCAGCCTGCAAAGATGCCAGGCAGAGGGACCAGCCCGTGCAGAGGCAGGAGGCGGGAGCGCAGACCTCCCCGAAGGACCTGGCTCAGAGTGAAGGCAAGAGGCAGACGGTACAGAGGGAATGTGCACATCTCAGAAGTTTGCACTTGACCCCGCAGACTGCCCGGAGTCCCTGGGGGGGTTGGGAGCTGGGACAAGGGCCGCCCGCTGGAGGAGGCTCGCCGTGGCCGCAGGGCTGCAGACGGCACAGCGGCATGAGGCTGAGCGCTCCCTCTGCCAGAAAGAGGGAGAGTCTAGAATCCTCCCCAGCGAGGCTGGCAGTGGGTCAGCCCCAACTCACGGGGTGGACTGACCACCCGGAGTAGAGAGGTCACCGGACTGGAGTCCGGCATGAGGACCGGTGCAGGAGCACCGCTGGGAAGCACTGCTGAGCAGGCCCACTAACAGGTGGCCCAGCCCGGAGCCTGGAGTGGGGGGAGGGTTGGGCACCACCTGGAAAAATGGCCCAGCCCCAGGTGGGAAGAGGGCTCCCTTCCCAAGCTCCTGGCAGCCCCACGGACACTAAGCCAGGCCCTGCAGGTGCCCAGGATTTGGCAGAAAAGCAGCAAAGTCAGCAGGCACCTCAGAGTGAGTGGAGAGGCCAAGGGGTGCAGGGAGAACCCTGATCCCACAGAAAGTGGGACTGCCCCCCCAACAACCCACCACATCATGCGAACACCTGCCACTCAGCTGTTGTTTTTCAAGCATTTGCTTTTCTGAAAGGTGTGGAGAATATTCTAGAACAATTAAATATAGCTTCTGTGGAAACTGTTCCATTTACATGCCTATGTTCATTCAACAAACATTCTCTGAGGGCCTGCTCAGGGCCCAGGCTGGCGGACAAGTGCCTCCGCCCCAGTGAGGTCAAGGCAGCCTTGCCAGGCTTGGGATGGGCTGAGCCACACACAGCAGGGGCCTCGGGGCCGCAGCACACACAGGAGGGGCACCTAACCAACCAGAGAGGGCTTCACGGAGGAAGCGGCATGACTGCTTGGTAAGTCGGTCCGCAGGGCTCAGGGGCCGCACAACACGGGGCTGAGTGGCAGGCAAGATCTGAGACTTCGAGCACCGTGGGAAGCCATGCCACCTGCTGTAGGTTGCTGGGAGCCATCGACGGCTTTTCAGCAAGGGAATGACCCGATCCGATTTGACGGCCCATGGCCAGTGCCGTGCACATCAGCACAGGCCTTGAGCCATCTCAGAAATGCTGCCCTGGGAGAAGGCCAATGGGGAACATGGTCTTAGTACAGTGTTGCGTAACGCCCGGTGCCCCCCCCTCAGCCCTTTAAAAACAAATGCTTAGGTCATCCCCAGAGGAAGCCAAAAATTAGAGGGCTCCTCTCTGTGCCCAGAAAGGACCTAGGCTGGGCTGGAAAACAAAACGCGAAGGAAAAAACCCAAAACACCTCGAATGGCCAGGTCTCCTAGGTCTGGGGAGGAGGGTGGGCTTCAGCCAGGGGCATCGGGGGCTGGGGCAGGGGATCCCCACAGGGCTCTTCTAAAACACATGAGGGCAAGGTCCTGGCTGGCGGCCAACAGCCCCCTGACAGGAAGGAGAGAAAACGGTCCCAGCACCCTTCACACACACCCCCCTCCTTGCAAGGTCGCCACCGGGCCCAGGAAGAAACGCTTCCGAAGCGGAGAATGTTGTCCCACCACTGACCGAGCCCCTTGCCAGAGGGTGGAGAGCAGGTGGCTGGAAACCAGGCAGCTCCCTCCCGCTCGCCCCTACAGCCCTGCTCTTCTCACTCTGGGGGGCCTCCCTGTGAAAGCGTTTCCCATTTCAGCCCCATCTTCTCTGCCGAGTCCTCCAGCGAGGGATTCCAGAGACACCCCGGGATGCCAAATAAAGCCGCCGAGGCCCATGTGTGCAGCAGCAGGAGACCCCAGAGCCAACCCGGCCTGCAGGCTCCCTCCCCACGCTGCCAGAGAAAGCGCGCACGGGTTTGGCAGATGGGCCCGTGGGGTCACCTATCCCTATCGGGACGTGCAGCCACCAGCCACGGCCAAGGGCACAGAGGGCTGGCCCCGCCACGGGGAGTGTGGGCACAGAATCTGCAGGGCCACTGAACAGGAGGTCAGGAGGTCCCTTCCGCCCAGGGTCCAGGCTCCACGTCCCCTGCGGCCTGGAGGCAGGTGTGAGAGGGGCCCGTGGCCTCGCCCCACTCCCTGTCCACGTGTGGCCATGAGACCCCCCCCCCGCCGGCCGATGAGTGGAAGCAGAAGCTGCGGGGGCTCCCGGGAGAGTGTGCTCAGAGGGCAGCCGCAGCGGGCACAGCGCTCTGTCCGTTGTCCGTCCTCCTTCTCCTGCTCAGAACAGAGCTGCGACCTGCACGAGCACAAACGGCAGAAGGAAGACGGAGCGGGAGGATCAAAGGGGCCCGGGCACCTGTGTCCGCAGAGAGCGGACCCCAGGGACCAGCACGGCCGCTCACCAGCCAGACACCCCCGGGCACTCCGCACCCTTGAGGGCCTCCGGCCCGGCCACGCCTCAGCGGGCCCCCCGACGCCCCCCACCCCAGCGCCTCACTGGGCCGGCCCTCCGGGAGCGCACGAGAACACGCTCTCTGCAACTTGGCGCCCGACGTCTGACAGCCTCTCCTTCTGTGCTTCTCGGAAGCCCCAGACACACAAGCCCCTGTCGGAGCGATCCTGCAGGTTACTGTGTACATTTCTGACCTGGCTTTATACCTTCTCTTTGCACCTTTTGTTGTAAGCCATGCCGCAATCTTCCTGAGGAGAAAGGATAAAGTAGAAGCTAAAAACACGAACATCTCTATCGCCAATGCTGGTAAAAGCAATCAGGACAGACGTAATCTCAGGATAAGGAAGAACGTACAGCAAGAAGTATCAAAAACAATAAAGAAAGCTCACTTTGTAAAGCTTCTCCACCAAGAGGAAACAGCAAACACGAACCTTCCTTCATCTAAGCTTCGAAATCCACGAAACTAAAATTCCAGAAACACAAGGGGATGTGGGCAAACCCAACGGCAAAGTGCTGAAGGGGACACTGACAGACGTCCCTCCAGAATTACGGAGGCCTCCACCATAATGATCATCAAGTGACCGTAAACCCGGGCACAGGGCGGGACGCTGGTGGGGCCTGGCCATGGAAGCGAGGGCGCGAGGGGACTGCGTGGGACCCCAGTGGCGGTGGGGCCGTGGGGGCCGGCCTGGAGCACAGGTGCCACTCCACCATAAAGGCAACAAAGTAGTGATCGTTTGAAACTCTCTGGGTGTGTCGCCCCACCTGCGCACAGGCTGACTTAGCCAGCGTTCACCTGTTTTCCACCCCTGAGAAGGATCTGAAGAACGTACTAAGTAAGTTTGATTTTACAGGTTTAGGGAGCACTGTATGCACACCAGGGAGATAGATGTTCTTTTCCAAAACCCATGGAAATTTACCAAAAGTAATCCTTTTATTCCAAGGAAAAAGTCCAATAAATTTTAAAATGTAGAAGCAGTGCGTCAGAAATGCGTCCCCAGATAGTGAGCACCTGAAGACCGTGAGCTCTTTTAAACGCATGGAATGCAAGAACTCACTTCGACATGACATCTTGACAACCTTGACGGCTGTGGCTATTGTCATTACTACTACTATCCCATTTTACAGGTGGCAAAAGCCAAGGCACAGAGAGGTTGCATTTCACACCCAAGGTCACACAGCTAGTAAATGGCCAAGGCAGGTATAACAACTAGGCAGTGTGGCCACAAAGCTCATGTTCATAATTGCTATGCTGACAAAAATGTGTGTGCATCAAAGTGGGTAATACTAAAACAGCACACTTCAACTAATTCTTGGATTAAAGAAAAAAATACGCTCAGGGGTGAATTCTTTACAAGTAAGTGCCTATAGCAGATTGATGGGAGACAGCCGTGGCGGCACAGGGAGGAACATGTGTAGCCTTTAATGCATTTACTTAAAAAAAATCTTTAAAAATTAAAAAAAAACTAGCCTAGTAATGCTCGGTGCTTGAAGGTGAGGAAAAAGAGACACACTCAAGAAGCTAAAAGAGGTATTTAAGAAATGCAACCGCAAAAACCAGGAAGACAGACCACCTAACTAATAAAGAAAACCAAGAGCTGGCTCTTTTAAAAGATCAATACTTGTCGGCAACTAATTCCAAATATTTTCAGGCAACGTACGGGCCAAAGAAAGCTTGTGAGCAGGCCAGGGCCAGCGTGGGAGCCAAGGAAGTGCTCGGTCTTCTACACAGCAAAAGCTGCTGGCAGCCACCACCTCCTGGGAGCCGGGCCGAGGGGCTGGACCTGACCGGGCACCGCCACGCCTACTCTGTGATCTGTTCAAGGGGTTTGAGTTTTTACTGTGCACATTTTCAAATACATACTAAAGTAAGAAAACAGTGTAACAGACTCCCAGATACTAATAACTGAACTTAAGTAATTAGCTCATGGCCAATCCCATTCCACCCAAACCCACAGCCCGCCCCCCGCAACTTCCCCTGCAATTCAGATTTTTTTTGAAGCCAGTCCAAGACCCTGCATTCCATTTCTAAGTGTTTTAGTATTTATCTCCAAAAGATAAGGACTCATTTCTTACTGAGAACCATCATGAGATGACCACACCAAAAACTTACCATTAATGTGTTTGTGTGTGAGTTATGGAAGTACTGCACATTACCTGCTTAAAAACCCAATCATGATCAAGTTCAAAAGAAGCACAGGAGGCTTCACATATCCCAGCCTCAGACACGCTGAACGGGGCGGGGTGCCCCGAGTCTGCACACGGGGACACTGGGGCTGGGACCAGGGAGGGGGTTTGCCCACTATCCACCACCTGTAAGCGGGAGACAGGGATCGGAGCTCAGGTCTCCTGAAGACACACCCTGTGCTGGGTCCACTCTACCACCTTTTCTCTCAACATACTCATTGAGAGTAACAATGGACTAATTAACACACTGGCCCCACACAATCTCCATGGCCATAAGGAGACAGGTTCCTACTCCTGTACTTGACACAGCACAGGACCAACCTCTGTTGAGCCACAGCTCCGGGGCAGGCCTTGGATGAGGTGCTTTCATCTCCATTTTTCTCACTTAATGTTCAGCCCGAGGAGGGGGGATGGGCTGGGCTGTGTCCCCCCAAATTCCTATGCTGAAGTCCTACGGCCCAGGACCTGAGAATGTGACTGTATTTGGAGACCACTCTTTACAGAAGGGATCAGAGTAAACCAAGGTTATACGTGGGGACCTCCTCCAAAGCAACTTGTAAGAAGAAGAGGTGAGGACGCAGACACGCACAGAGGGATGACCATGGGAGGATCCAGGGGGAACATGCCATCCACAAGCCAAGGAGAACGGCCTCAGGAGGAACCAACCCTGCAGACCCTTGACCTCCAACTTCTGTACTTCAGAGCTGGGAGACATCAAGTCTCTGTTGTTTCAGCCCCCGGTCCATGGCCCTTTGTCAGGGCAGCCAAGCAGCCTCCCACGGAGGGAGACGGTACGTCGTCCACTTGACAGATGAGAAAAGAGCACGTCAGCTCAGGGCTGTGACCTGGGGAGCATTTGAACCCAGAGTAGAGTCCTAAGCTGTGCTCTCTCCACCACGCCCGGCGACTGATTACAGACAGCAGGGAGGGGCTCTCCATCAGCCAGCAGGATGAGCAGACCCGACCCCCAACTCAGCCCCGTCATGGGCAGGTGCGCAAGCTGCCCTTGGAGTCCTGTGACTTGCTGCAGCCAACGGTATGTGCTGAAGTGACAGAGTCGTGGCGGGGGCGTGGCATGAGGGACTGCACCTGCTTTCCCCACCCTCATGTACCTCTGCCATCAACAAGAGGAAAACACACAGTGGCTGAGAACGGACCTGTCCCAGTCAGCCCGCAGGCCAGTGGTGACAGAGAGCGCTCAGCTGAGCCACAGACTGTGAGCAGTAATGAATGGCTGTTGTTTCAAGCCCCCGCAGCTGTGGGGGATTTGTTACACGTCACTAGCTAACTGATACAAAAGGTCAGCAGCAGCAGTATATGACAATAGAGTTACAAGCACAGACTCTGAAGTCAGACTGCCTGGGTCGCAGCCCTGCCGCTGCCACCATGGAGCTGGGCCACCTCGGGCACATCACCTAACCTCCCTGCTCTTCCATGTCAGCATAAAACGGGAATGCGAGAAAGTATCTGATAAGGTTGCTGAGAGGATGGGACGCGTTGAGATGGCATCTGTAAGGAACCAGGACCCTCTAGACAACCCACGACCAACCGCTATTGTTGAGGCAAGAGAAGAGAGGTTAAACTTGCCCCGGGAAGCTCTGGTCAGCACAACCAAAACAAGCAGATGGGAGACGTACTGCCTCTTGTTTGTTTGAACGTCCCTGTCTTTCCCCAGATCTGCCTTTCCCTACTAATTTAGGAAGGCGGTGAGCTCCCTGTCACTGGAGGGTTAAGCCATGGCCTCATCGCATCCGAAGAGGGCAGGAGCAGACGGCCTCTGAGTCCTCGTACCAGAAAACACCCACGGAGGCTGACTGTCCTGTACCCAGCCCATGATCTGGGCCCACGAAGGGAAGCCCAGGGCAGGACAGCAAGAATGCTGGTCTTCAGGCCCCAACTTGAGTGCAAGTCCCAGTGCCACTGCGTCACCTTGGGCAAGTCCCTGGACCTCTCTGAGCCTCATCAGCACAACAGGTTTAATTCTCGACCCCACCTATGTCACAAGGTTGTTACGTGGACAGAAGATGGGAGAGGTTGGGAGTCTGCATTGCAAAGTAGAAAATCCCAGGGACAAGTCACTTCTACAGAGCCAGCCACAGGGACGGCACTCCAGGCACAACGATGGAAAAGCCTTCCACCTCTGAAGTCCTCTCTTTCCCTGGTCCAGGGAGGGCCAGGATGTACCAAGCATGCTACCGTGGTCCATTCTATCCCCGCAGCAGACATGACTAATCAATCACAGAAGGCACTCCTCCCCACAGGGGCTGCTCCTCAGCTCAAGGTTCCAGTGACCAAGCCAACCAGCCAGACCACACTGACCACGTAGAACTTCCATCCCCAGGCCAGACCACAGCCCATGGACACGTCTGCCCCTGCCTGGTTCCATGGTGTTCACAAGGTTGTGGGTTCAGATCCACAAATGCACCCCTGCATGCCCTCAGACCCGTGTGTCTGGGACGAGGGTGGATTTTCCCAGCGGTGGACACCAGCTTTCCAACCCTGCATGGCCTGATCCCAGGCCACACAAAGATCACTGAGAACCCTTCTGCAGCAGTAAGAACATAAGTGCCCCCTGGTCTGGGGGTCCCAGCACCACGGACCCTCAAGTAAGAACCCAGCAGAATCTACACACACACACACACACACACACACAGGTGTTCCGGAAAGCACTACCTGTAATTGGCAAAAAATGAAAATAAAAAAGGTTCATTCAATTGCTATAAATAGGGGAGTAAAGAGAAGACAGTACATCTCTTTAGTGGAGGCAGCGCTGTAAAAATAAATCTCTCTTCAGACGGCAGAAACACAAGGCAAAGCTGGATGTAAACTTAGGAAGGAAAGACCTCGGAACCACAAGGCCTCCCCGACAGACCCCATGGGTGCCTACCAACACCTAGCTCCACTCTTTCCACACCATCAGAACCCCAGTTAGGTTTGAGAAACAACACGCCCCATTCTCCAAACTCCCTTGTAGCTAGGATTGGTCATGAGATAGTATTGGCCACTGAGGTGTGAGCAGAAACCTTGGGGAGGCCATCCAAGAAAGCTCTTTAGATAGGAGCAAGCCCACATGGTACATGCCTTTCTCATTTGTTCTTTGGTTTCTCGCTCCCAGGAGGATGCTGGAGGTGATGCTGGTGGAGATGCAGCCATCTTGGGACCATGAGGCGCCGGCCTAGGACAAAAGCCAAGCTAAGGTGGCTGAGAACATCAGTGGGAGCTGGAGTCTCTGAGAGCATCATGGAGCTGCCTACCAGCCCATCTAGCTGGCCCAGATGCCTTAACTGAGGAAGATGAAACTGCTGTTTGGTCAAGTCACCATTAATTGGGTTTTCTGCTGCAGGCAGCTAAACGCAATCTCTAATACATTCATTCCAATAAAGTGATAAAAACAGTGGGCGCGTGTGGGCAACGGTGAGCATGTGAACATGAAAAGCTAAAGCAATTTTGTACATGACCACAGACCACAGGGAGTTGTGTGGCCTTTCCCCAGCTCTTTATAAAATGTTTTCTGCCATTGCTTACTGGTGTCCAGTGACGTGGGAACGTTTCTATCAACACACACCAGCATCCACTCTCCCAGGGTCTGCGTCCCTCTGGCCTGCACACTGTCCCTAATCCATGAAAGACCCGTTCTGACAACTGCCAGGGCTCCTCAGTACTCGGGGTGCACAGTCTGAGCTCCCAGAAATGACACTCTCACTGGGAGACCCCTCATAACACGCAGAGCCTGCGGGAACATCTCCCCCATTCCCCGCAGCATCCTCAAGCCTGGTCCTCTCCTGGGGCCCACACAAGACTTGGGGCCCACACAAGACGTGTGGCCCAAAGCCCAGACCAGCCCATGTCACCAGCATAATTTTTACACCGACTCTGAGAGACACAAAGTACGCCCAGCAGGCCACAGAGTCCGGAGCTGTCTCCAGACACACCCAGAGCCATGTAGCCCAGCTGGAGCAGGGGCCAGAGTCCCTCACCACAGTGCTGCCCTCGCCTTCTGCTTGAGGACCAGGGGTGCTCCGCAACACCGCTGAGCTCACACTGCCCACCCAAGTGACTCAGCCCAAACCCACGAGAGTGACTCACCCCAGGCCACCTGAGTGACTCCCTCCAGTCCCACCTGAGTGACTCACCCCAAGTCCACCTGAGTGACTCACCCAAGCCCACCTGAGTGACTCACCCAAGCCCACCTGAGTGACTCCCTCCAGTCCCACCTGAGTGACTCCCTC
>LNAC01000156.1:2302349-2312383 GCA_002007465.1 Ailurus styani | reverse complement strand
CCCAAGCCCACCTGAGTGACTCCCTCCAGTCCCACCTGAGTGACTCACCCAAGCCCACCTGAGTGACTCCCTCCAGTCCCACCTGAGTGACTCACCCCAAGCCCACCTGAGTGACTCCCTCCAGTCCCACCTGAGTGACTCACCCAAGCCCACCTGAGTGACTCACCCCAAGTCCACCTGAGTGATTCCCTCCAATCCCACCAGAGTGACTCCCTCCAGTCCCAACTGAGTGACTCACCCCAAGTCCACCTGAGTGACTCACTCCAAACCCACCAGAGTGACTCCCTCCAGTCCCACCTGAGTGACTCACCCAAGCCCACCTGACTGACTCACCCCAATCCCATCTGCGTGACTCACCCATACTCCCAAATGACTCACCCCAATCCTACCTGAGTAGCTTCCCCAAACCTACCTGAGTGACTCCCCCCAGTCCCACCCAAGTGACTCACCCCAACCCCCCCTGAGTGACTCACCAAGTCCCACCTGACTCACCCCAACCCCCCCCAGTGACTCCCCCCAATCCCACCTGTGTGACTCACACTAGGTCCACTTGAGTGACTCACCCCTACCCCTGAGTGACACTCACTGCAATTCCCCCGGAGTGGCTGCCCCCACCTCACATAAACCAGCTCACCTGGGCCACACCTGACCTCTCACTGCCCATCTGTCCCCTGACAGTGCCTGAAGCTCCCTCGAGTCACCTTCCCTTGAAAAACCCCCACAACTGGACGGCCTCCCCCGTGTGTCCTCCTCTGAGCCGAGGGAAGCCCTTCCCAGGGCAGGCACTGTGAATGAGACACATAGTTCACATGCTCATACACTCGAACACACACGCACACACACGCGCACGCACGCCACTCGGCCCCCACCCACCATGATCATGATCGGCGGCGGGCAGCTGATTCTCCAGTCCCGCAGAAGAGGCTCAGTGAAGAGAAGTCCCCAGGCCCAGGCCATGCACCAGTGTCTGGAGGCATCTTTGTCTGTCGCAGCCGGGTCGGGGTGTCACTGGGAGCGAGTCAGTGGAGGCAGGGATGCAGCCGAACGTCTGACAGTGCCCAGGACGGCCCGACTGCCAAGAGGTCCCCAGCCCAAAAGTGGGCAGTGGGCGGAGAGAAGGCTGCCCTCACCCAAGGTCATCTGGGGGCGGGGGGGTTAGAACCCAGTGCACCGCAGGCTGGAGCCAGGGCTGCGCTCATGCCAGCACCCTCGCTGTGGCTCCCGAGAAGTCACGGTCTCCGGCCCACAGAGGCGGGGACACTGCCGGAGCAGCGCCCGACAGGAGCTCCAAGAGTCGCCAGCAGAGGCCCCCACGCAGCTCCTCCGGGGCTGGAAGGTGTGCACGGGGCAGCAGGAGGGGCAGGTGTGCAGACACAGAGGGTTCCGGGGGCCCGGGGCGTGACCGCACAGCCCCGAGCACGGAGGGACTGCGGCCACCGCCTCCGTGTGGACGGCCCCCCAGTGCCTGCCGGCCCCCAGGCTCTGCCCCTCCTCCCCGGCAGGCCTCGCCCACCCCCGAAACTCCTGGCACCCCCGATACATGACACATGCCCACACGCCACACCTCCAGCAAATGGTCAACGGGACCCAAAGACCCCACCGCCACCTGCTTCACACACTTACTACCATTCCGGGGCTCTGACATGATGTCTCGTTCCTGACATTCCATTGGACAGTCAATCAACCAACACCTTCTGGGGCCACGTAACTGGCTTTCAGGCGCACAGAGCTAGCATGGCCCAAGCACTCGCTGTCACCTCCTGACCGGTGTCCTGGGGACAGACCCGAGGACAGTCGCAGCGCCGAGAGCACGCCGTGTCAGGCTGGGTGGAGGGAAGCGCAGGGGCAAGGCCCCAGGTGGGGAGAGCCAGACAAGTGCGGGACAGAGGTAGAGGCCCGCGGGGCGGAAGGGAGAGGAGGGGCCTCGCGACAGGAGGCCGGAAGGGACAGGCATCGCCGAGGGCGCAGTGCGCGTGCACACGACCCCCTGTGCCCCTCCACTCAGGCAGGGCCCGGATGGCGCTGCCGAGAAGCCTCTCGCCTTCCTGAACGTTGCACGTCACACACCTGGCAGAGCCAGGGACAGCCAAAGGCCATCTCGCAGACGGGTGTCTCTCCCCCCCGGGTGCCCGCTCGCTCACACGGGTCTGTCACCAGCGGTGGTGCTGGAGACCGAGATCACACATCGAAGCCTGAGGAGTGGCAAGATGGGCCCCTAACCTGCAGTCTTCCATTAAAACCAAGAGCTCAAGTTCAAAAGCCTGGGGCCTCCTCCGACCTGCTCCTGCCCGGTGGCCCCCAGACACAACCCAGTGGGAGGATGGCAGCCTGAGTCACTGAGCCCTAAGTCGTCCTGCTCTTGGGGGCCGGGGTGCGACGCGGGGTCTAGCAGGCGTGCCCCCAGCACCCTCTGGGGCCCTGAGCCCAGCCCGCCCGGGGCCTCAGGTGTCTACCAGGGATGCTTTGGCGCAGACCCAAAACTAGGGCACCGTGAGCGAGGTGTCCCAGGACGGCGAGGTGCAGTGGGCTGGGGGCAGAGGGACAAGTCGTCTGTCCGAGCAGGGAAAGGCCAGCTGCGGAAGGGCAAGGCACAGCTGGAGAGAGGGAAGCAGGCGAGAACGCTGACCTGGGCACACAGGGCAGGAACTGGAGGACCGACTGGCAGGGGCTTTGGCCTGAGGACCTGGCCCTGACCCGAGAGGGGACAGGGTACCAGCAGGGGAAGACGGCTTCCCGAAGGGGTCACGCTAGCAGGCAGCCCAGGAAGCCACATTTCCCCAACAGGAACAGGCCGGGGACATCAAACGCCTGGGCTTGTACGCTGTGCCCCCAAGAGCCCCCGAGCCAGCCTCCCATGCTGAGAGCCTCCCTCTGCCGCTGGCAAGACCCCTCGTGGTGGTCAGTGTCACGGGACCCAGAAGAGGCAGGGCCGAAGACAGATGTCCCAAGAGGGTGGGCTGTACTTGACAAGTCCCCTGCTTCGCACACACGAGAGCTTAACGCCCACCTGAATGTCGTCCTAACGACCCAGAGCCCCGGGTGCGGGTCAGGAGGCCTTTGGCAGGTGTGTGCTCGATGGTCACAGCGACTCACGCAAGGCTCGGTGGCTCCATTTCACAGATGAGGAAGCCGAGGCTTAAGGGACATACCTAGGATTGGGCCTCCAGGACAGGCAGACACAGGTGGCCCTGGCTGGGGCCACAGGACCCCAGGATCTGCCTGTTCCCTGAGCCCCTCTGTGCTCGGTCCCGGGAGGCACACACGGTCATCTGGATGGGAAGGCTGTGGCCACGGCGCAGACCTGCCTCCCCCACTTCAGGATGCCTGGTCCAGCATCCTTCCTGCCACACCAAGGCTGTCCCCACCCCCACCACCATCCCTCGTCACACTGCCCCCTCCTCAAGTCTGACCCCACCCTTTACCCAGGGCGCCCCACTGGCTCCTCCCAGGGCCGGCACGTGAGAAAGGTGAGGACAGTTCAGGGCTCACCCCGCGAGGGGCTATGCCCCAGGGCAGGTTTCATCACTGCTGGAAGCCCGGACGACCCCAAAAAGCCCAGGCAGGATCAGGGGCAGAGCAGTGGCCCTCAGCCTGGAAAGCCCGGCCAGGGAACGCCCGGCGCCAACGGCTGCTCGCGACATGAGGCCCAGCCGGGCCAACCTACTCGGGCTCGCTCTGGAATCTTCCTCTCTCTCCGCACCGCTGCCCGTTCTCCTGTCTACGATCCCTTCTTCTCTGGGTCTGCAGCACAGAATTCTACCTGGGTGCCCCGAGACGACGTCAGGGACCGTACTTGGGTCGCACGAACGCGAGGACCGAGAACCTGCAGCCGAGCGGCACGGGGAAGAAGTCTGCGCGAACTAGAAGCTGCAGCCGTGTCCACGCAGGGAGGGGCCGCCCGGGAAGTGAGCGTGCCCGCGGGGGCGTGAAGAGAAGGACTCGGCACCTCGACAAGGAGGGGGGACAATCTGCTGTCCCCGGCGGTCCGACCACACGCGCAGGCCCGAATGGCTCAGAGGAGAAGGGCCAGGCGTACGGAGGCAGGTCTGGAAGAACCTCAGGGGCCGAGGGCTACAGGCGTGTTCCAGAAGCCAGTTACGGGACAGGAGGCAAACCAAGCCTCACTCACCCCTTCCTCTGGAGAGCTGTGAGCTTACAGGTCGGGTGCCCTTAGCTGAAAAGACAGAACCTTCTACAGGCAGAGAACCCCAGGTTGGGACAGGCAGGAAAAGGGGCCCTCGGACAGAATCCCTTGATGAAATGAACACCAAGCCCCCGGTCCCCAAAGCTGGCATGTAGGAGGATGTCCCCAGGGGGACAGGGACCCTCATCTGCACGCTCATGTCCCAAAACTCTGCTGCCCATAGGACTCTCTTAACAGTGCAGACTGTCCCCCCTTACCAGCCCGGAGCACCTGGGGTCCTCACCCCCAAACTCCTGGGGCTCTGGCAAGGCTGGTGGAAACAGAGAGTGGGGCGGTTGCATGCTCGAACCCCGGGGGGCAGGTGCCGGGGCTGGTGGCCTGTCTCTGGGCTCCCAGTGCCCCGTTGTACCCTGGACAACCTCAACACACCCTCCCCAGGCCCAGTTGTACCCCACATCCATGCACTGGGTTCCCGCTCCTCTTTGGGGCCTGGCCTCCCAACTTCCAATATCTGAACGCAGCCCTTCTCACCCCTCTTCAAGTGACCACCATAGAAACTGGTCACCCTTTAAAAGAAGAACCCCCGACACACACACCCCTCTTCTCCACATGGTGGCCCCACCACATCAGAACCTCACGTTCATTCATCTATGCACATACTACTACCTTACATGTGAGGTAATGAGCTCCTTGTCACTAGAGGCATTCAAAAAGAAGCTTACTGGTGAGGGAGGTTCTGGGGTGTTCGTTATCCTATTTCTTGATCTGAGTGCTGGTGACAAGGACATGGTTTGTCTATAAAAATTACTGAGCAGTACGATATCATTCGGCATCAGGGAAATACAAATCAAAACCTCAATGAGATACCACCTCACACCAGCCAGAATGGCTAAAATGAACAAGTCAGGAATCGACGGGTGTAGGTGAGGATGCGGAGAAAGGGGAACCTTCTTACACTGCTGGTGGGAATGCAAGCTGGTGCAGACACTCTGGAACACAGTGCGGAGATTCCTCAAAAATTTAAAATAGAGCTACCCTACGACCCAGGTATTTATCCAAAGGATACAAAAATACTGATTCAAAGAGGCACCTGCACCCCAATGTTCATAGCAGCAATGTCTGCAATAGCCAAACTGTGGAAAGAGCTCTGACGTCCATTGACAGAGGAATGGATAAACAAGATTGCGCTACACACACACACACACACACACACACACACACACACACACTGGAATATTACTCAACCATCAAAAAGAATGAAACCTTGTCATTTGCAACCACATGGATCAACTAGAGGGTATTACACTAAGCGAAATAAGTCCCAGCCTGGGGACAGAGATGGGCAAGCCCCAGTGATGAAGGAGTGAACCGCACGGCAGTGGAGGACTGTGGGAAGGCTCAGAGCAGGAAATGAGGGAAGGAGTGAGAAAGTGAGCGAATGTCCAGAAGGGTGGCTGCACTCACTCAAGCACTGAGCCTGAAGAAACAGGTTCCTGCAGGACCCAGGACCCAGGAGTGGGTGCACGGGAATGGATGGAGGTGTGAACACAGGGGCTTGGGGAGGACCCAGGATTGGGTGCACGGGAATGGATGGAGGTGTGAGCACAGGGGCCTGGGGAGGACCCAGGAGTGAGTTCACCGGAATGGATGGGGGTGTGAGCACAGGGGCCTGGGGAGGACCCAGGAGTGGGTGCACCGGAATGGATGGAGGTGTGAGCACAGGGGCCTGGGGAGGACCCAGGAGTGAGTTCACCGGAATGGATGGGGGTGTGAGCACAGGGGCCTGGGGAGGACCCAGGAGTGAGTGCACAGGGATGAATGGAGGTGTGAACACAGGGGCCTGGGGAGGACCCAGGAGTGAGTTCACCGGAATGGATGGGGGTGTGAACACAGGGGCCTGGGGAGGACCCAGGAGTGGGTGCACGAGAATGGATGGAGGTGTGAGCACAGGGGCCTGGGGAGGACCCAGGAGTGAGTTCACCGGAATGGATGGGGGTATGAGCACAGAGGCCTGGGGAGGACCCAGGAGTGGGTGCATGGGGCTGGACGGGGGTGTGAACACAGGAGCCTGGGTTGGAGAGCTGTACCCTGAGGGCTGCTTCCCCCCTTGCTGCTGTTCCCTGGGCCAGCTGGGAGATGACCCACGGAAGAGCAGGTACTGGCAATGAGAGCAGGAAGCCCGGGTCTCCTCTGACACCGGCCCCTACCTCAGAGCCCTCGCTAGGAGCCTGTGTACACTTCAGCAGCCTCTTTCATGTCACCCGGAGTCAGAAGGGACCTCACGTCTCTGCCTCCGCCACGATGTCTATAAATAGTCAGTGTTTACTGGAGGGGCAGTGCCCCCTCGAGCGAGGCCACGTCCAGGCAGGGCTTGGGGGTGCGGAGGAGAAGCCAGCCTCCGGCATCGCCGGCCTCCAGCCCGCTGCCAGTGGCCACACGGGAAAGGACAAGGAGCGCCACCCCTCTGGTCCAGGCCCCCGTGTGGCTGAGCAGGCCCTTCACCTGGGGCTCGCACACCAGGCCTCCCGAGCAGTGCAGTGAAAGGCAGAGGCAGAAAGGTGCAGACGGAATGTCCTACAGGCCCATCCTCGGCTCCTGGGACAAAGCCACAGCGGGAGCCCGCGGGGCATCACGGAGCTCACGGCCCTCTGCCCCCCTGAGCTGCTGCACCTGCACCTCAGTCTTCTCATCCAGCAAGTGGGGCAACGCTCCCGCCCGTCTGCTGGGTGAGGGGAGCGCAGGTGTGTGCACGCTCCGCGCTCCCTCGGCACCAGCCCGTCTGCGCCTCGGGGCCCGCTTCCACGCTGCCTTCCTTCGCCGGATTCCCCGGGCCAGGCCTGCAGGCGCCGGGAGCATAGGGGGTCCAGACGCAGTTCTCCTGGGGTCCCCACTGTGCTCCCAGGGAGGCGCAGGAGCAGGGGCGTAGCTCAGGGAGGCAGCGGGTGGCAGAGGGGCAGGCCAAGCCTCCCTGGAGGGTGAGGACCTGCCAGGAGGACGCAGAGGGCCCTCCCGAGGGGGAGCACTCCCACGGGGCCTCCCGCGCGGGGGGCGCGGACGGGTTCGCTGAGTTCTGCCGTCCCTGCTCCTCACGCTGGGGCATGACCAGCTGTCTGAGGTTCCAGCTCCTCTCCTGCCTCAAGGCCAGGCCTTATCTTGTCATCTAGCCTGTCCCCAGAGTCTCAGAGGCGACGCACACAAGGCAGGGGCAGGCGCACAGCAGGAGTGTAAACTCTGTATTGGAAACTACACCCAGGAGTGCCAGAAAAAACCAGAACCCGCTCTCCACCGCGGGGAAGCCCCGTTCGGGCTCCACGTGCCAATGAGAACCTGGAGATGCGCCTCTGGGCTCCCACGTCCTGCAGGCGGGGGACCTTGAGCAAGGAACCTACTGGAGCCCCAGAACTTCTTCCCAGAGTCCGCCCTAGCCCAGCCGGCAGTCACCCCAGGGCCCGGCGCCGCCGCCCCGGCTGTGGGCGCGCCCCAAGGGCCCGGAGAGACACTGCACCTCCAAAGCGTAGCCCAAACCGAAAACCCCCATCTCCTTCCCCACCCCCGCCCCTCCCCTTGGCAGACCAGAGCTGTGGGTCCTCCGGTCCCTGCAGATGAGACGTGAATTTCGAGCGGGGCTTCTTCGTCTTTCACGGTCCTAAAGGCGGTGACAACTGAAGTCACAGATGTTAGAGTCAAAACAGAAGCGTCATGGAGATCTCTTTCTGCGGTCAGAGGAGCCCAGGGCACCTCCCCCAGAAGGTTGCTGGTTTGCCCCCGGGGGCACAGGGGTCCCTTAGGGCTTTGCCCCAAGCAGAGGAATTCCAGCCCAGCCCTGGGCCTGTGGGGCAGAGGCTTCCAGCCATCCCGACGGGGTAGGGCCGGGGGCGCCCACCTTCACTACGGGCCACATCCCCACAAGCGGCTTCAGGTGCCGCAGATGCTAGAAGCCACCAGACTGGAGGAACGGCGCCTGGAAGCCACGGCTGGCCGCACGGAACGTGCCCTGTGGCCCACTGGACCTATGTTCCCCTCCCTCGGTCCCGCGGTGGCTGACAGCCGGGCAGGGGGCCGGCGTGCTCCCCCTTCCCAGCCTCGCAGGGAGGTGCGGCCACGGGTCCAGTGCAAAGTGCTAATTATATCGTTTTAAAAATGCATGCCGAGAGTGAGCTAATAACTGGATCCGAGACGCGGAGTTCACTTACGGACCACGAGTGCCACCGGAGCCCGCCCGCCTCGTTGACTGGAGCTCAAAGTTGCAGCACGCTCGAGAAATCGCTCAAGGTTAGCTTAAAAATAAGAACACCCGTGAAGATTCGCCTGGCTCATTGATATCACTGTCCAATAGGAGACAGCTCCTTGGAGGGCCTGGCTTGGGGCTGGTTTTTGTTCTAGGCCTAGGAGGACCTTAATTTGCATTTATATTAAAAAAGAAGAAAACAAACAGAATTAGCTAGAAAGGTGCTTTGTTTCCTGTAAAGTCGAGCTCTCCTGCTAAACAGTTTCCTAGGGCAGACGGCGTGCACTCGGCCTCTGTTGGAGAGCGTGGATTCACACCTACTGCTTGCAGACACCCAGGAGCCCACCAGCCCTCAGCTTCAACCTAGCAGGTGAGCACTGCGCCGGGGTTCCTTCCGCAGGCACAGAAACCACACTGGGAAAAGAGAAGTGACCTGTCTGGGGTCTTCCAGGGTGACCAGACTTGGGTTGCCAGCTCCCTGGACTCCAAGCTCAGGTCGGGGAAGCTGGGTTAAGGCAGTGTTTTCTTCCTTGTCCTGACATATGTATTCCAAGCTTTCTTTCCAGAAACTCGGGTGGAAACTCAAGGAAGGACTTGACTTTTCTCTTTGGAGCCTTGAGCTTTTGAAGCAGATGCCCGGAACTACCAAAAAGGATCAACAGACACACCCTGATGGAACTTTACCAGTCTCCCTATTTCCTTTTTCAGGTAAATGGGAGCATCTTGGGGTTTGGTTTTCCCTCCAATCCTCTCCTCGGTACCATAGCTCGGCACGTGAGACCAGCCACGGGTTTCAGGGGCTCTTGTCTGTCCTGGGGCCGGTGTGCCGGCACATGTCACCTGTTTTGGGGCTAGGTCACTAAAGGCATGTTTAGGGAAGGACGGGTCTCTCCCCCAGGCCAGTCAGCGGTGGAGGCACAGTTCTCGCCCCCAGGCTCACAGCAGACAGGACCCTGTACCCCCAGGATCGCCACCACGTGCATCCGGACATTGCTGCTGCAGCTCAGGCTGCAAGTTGAAAGACAAGGATGACGGTAAGGACCGCCTGGCCCTTTCAGACGCTGGAAGCACAGGCTAGGGAAGGCAGGACTTCCCTGCGTTTTGCCCACGGGGCCAAGCGTGTGGGGCCGGCGGGCCCAGAGCTAGTTACGTAGACAACAGAAGAGCGGTTTCCTTCCAAAAACATAAAACCTGCACCAATGAATTAAACATTTCAGACAAGATGACTCCCTACAAAGTCTTCTCCACCAAGAAGCCAAGACAGGCCGTCCTGTGTTGGCGCTTCCTGTTGCATATGGTACTGAGCAATCCTGGTTTTCAGCCGGCAGAGCTTTCCAGACAAAGAAAAATAGCAAGGGGAAAATTAGAGAAGGAGGTCCAGAGGACGCGGGGCGGAGGGAGGCGAGAAGGGTGGGCAGGAAGAGGCCTCTTCTCACAGCGAGGGGGCACAGGGGACCGGACAGGCACAGAAAAGAGGCCACCGGCGCCAACACAGCGGCCGTGACAGGTCCACGGAGATGTCCATGCAGAAGGAGGGTGCCGCGGGGGACAAGTTGCGAACCAGAGACCCCACCCTCCCTCCCGCCACGTCCACTGGCAGGAGGGGACCCTGCTCCAGTTCTCAAGGGGCTCCGTGTCACACCTGCGGGCTCTCTCCAAAGC
>LNAC01000156.1:2234560-2299146 GCA_002007465.1 Ailurus styani | reverse complement strand
GGGGTCCCCAGGGCCGCCTCGGCCCCCGCGAGCGTCGCTGGACAGGTGGCCCAGCACCTGCTGATCCCGAGCCCTTATCCGGAGAGCGCTGAGCTTGGCCCCGGCCGCCGCTCTTGGGGTCCCGGCCTCGGGGAAGGATGCCGCATTCCCCCTTCCTTGTCCCCTCCCCGATGCTTTTCCCCAAAACAGTCCTTGGTTCCCCGAGGCTGGGTGCCGGGTGTACCCAGAACACGATCCTGCCCCTCCTCCTGCACCTGGCGTCTCGCGACGGCCCCGCTCCCGAGCAGCCCAGGGAGGGAACAGCGGGCTCCGGCAGGGGCGCAGCTATTCTTTGAGCCGGAAGACCCGCTTTATCCCCTGCCCCCCATCAGCCACCTTTGCCCACTTCCCCCCGAACCCCCTCGGGTCGTCGAGGCGTTTCCCTCGACCACCGACCCCCTTAATCTCCACTTGAGCAGTGGAGCTCCCAGTGGGTAGGCTGGAAGCGCGGAGACCCAGGCTTCCCCTTCCCTGGGTCTGGCGACCTTCCTTGGACCCCAGCCAAGGAAGAGATGGAGAATTGGGGAAAGGGACGCCCCCAGGCGGCGGTCTCCGAGAGCGGGCAGAAGTGGCCAAGGGCACCGCAGAGCGGGCCAGGAAACCGACGCAACCTTGCGCAGCTCGCGGGCTCCGGAGCGCTGACCCCTGTGGGTCGCCCCCTCAGGCGGTGCTCCGGGCTCCCCGTGCGCAGGGACTCGGGGCCGGCGAGTCCGGGAACCCTATGCCTCACGGAGGCTCCCCTGCTGGGGCGCTCTCCGCCCCATTTCTGGGACTCGCGGGTGCTCGCGTCCCCGGCCCCACGGCCAACTGGGCCCGAGCTGTGGGCCGCATCCGGACTGTCGGCTCTACGTTGCGTCCGCCCGCGCTGTTAGGCACAGGGACCGGGAGCCCCTCCCGAAGCAGTGCTCCCTAGAATTCATTTTGGAAACCGAGGCCCCTGCGCTCGGTGAATGAGCCTGGCCGCCCGGTGAGTCACCGCGAGCGGGCGACAAGGATTCCCGCAGCTGGTAATTAATTGCGCCGTGGCTCGGCCCACGATGGAACCCCAGTTCGGCCTCCTGCGCCCCGCAGCAGCGCCACCCCTGAGTCACCGCCGTCGGGCCTCGGCCGTCTGGAAGCCGCCTGCCCGCCCGGGCGCCACCAGGGGGCACTGGACTCCGACCCACAGGTGGCCCCGCTCTGAGCCAGCTCCGCAGGGGAGTCCGCGCTGTCCCTGCCGGCAGGTGCGGCAGCGCAGCGTGGGGGCGGGGGCGCTGGGATGCTCTCCATCCGCAGACCCCCAGCTTTGGAGAGAACCACTTTTATTCGGATTCCAGACAGCCTTGCAGGAAAACGGAACCGTTGTGTGAGCCTAGTGGAAGGGACCTCAGAGAGTAACTGGTTCAAACTGCTTGTCTTCCAGGCGGGAGCACTGCCGACAGAATCGGTGCCCGGGGACACGGGGCAGTGCCCGTCTAGGGCCGACTCTGGAGCCTCCGTCCAGCTTCTGTCCAGCACCTCCTTCAGCGACTCCGCTGCCTTCTGACCCCAAAGCCACACTGCCCTGGAGAGCCACAGACCACCCCACCCCCAAAAGTTGGTTCTTCCTTTTCTTCCAAAATATGGCCTTTGGATTCAAAAGAAGCCCAGGGAGCCAGACCTCAGGGAGGGATCTTGGGGGCTGGAAGAGGACACGCACACACTCCACACAGCCCTCTCTGCACCCCACGCTCCTCCCACGGTCTTGACCTGCAGGTGGAAGTGAGCTCCGTGAAGCAGAACCTGGCTCTTGCCGTCGTCCCAGCACTGTGTCCCCAGCACTGTCCGCCTCACTTGCTCAGCTAGCACTGCGGGCTGCTACCTCTTGACAGTCCACAAAGCGGTTAGACCAGTGACAGTGCCTCTGGGGAGCCCAAGCCCCTTTCTACCTCTCCGGTTCTGGGAGCACCGGGTCCTGCCCCGCTAGGGGTGGAGCTGGAGCTCCGCTGTGGCCAATGAGAGCCCAGGATTCCCCCGGGCCCCAGAGATTGGCTGGGCGGGGCTCAGCTCCCAACCAATGAGGGACGCCCTGGGAAAGCATCTCTACAAGGAGCTGGGCGAAGGGGGGAGGGGGGAGGCAGGAAAGTTCCTCCCCACCCGAGCAAGAGATGCCTGATTTAGGGGCGCAAATGCATTCTCTGTGCAGCTTAGGCCACTGTGAGTTCATCCCAAGGCTGACCGGTGCCGGCTGGCAGCCCGTCTGTGCTCCTCCAGTGGTCTGTCACGGGGCCTCCCCGGACCTCTGTGTCGTCTTTAGTAAAAACAGATGTCTTTGATCAGATAATAAAGAACATCACGGTTTATAACTCTCTCCTGCCTACTCGTTTGCTAGGTTCTCTACGTGCGCTGGGCACGTTCTTAGCCTCTAGGGGCTGAGGAGTATCACCCTGTCTTACCCAGAGAAGCCAGGCAGTGTATTCTGACCCCACAGTGAGTCAGAGTGGACCCGACTCCCAGCCCGGCCCTTCTTCCGCAGCTGCACTCCGTGAAACCGATCCTGCCGCTGGCCGAAGGCAAGGAGCTACTGTGTCCTGGGTCCAGCTCCCCACTGCTGAGGCATACTCCTCACTGCGGGCCCAGGACTGACTGCCCGAGGCTTCCAGAACATCGCAACTCCTTGGGTGCAGCTCACACTTTGACATGTCACTGCCCCCATCTTCGAAAAGAGGCAGAGGAGGCAGAATCGTTGCCCCCATTTTGCAGATGGGAAAGCTGAGGCAGTAAGCCTCGCAGGCCCCAGTCACAAAGAGAAGCTATGATGAGGGCTTCCCCTTTCCTCGGGGCCCCATGCCAGCACTCTAGGCTCCTCCCTGCACCCCTAGCTTTGCCAGCCCTCCACAGTGGCTCATGGGCCACCATGACATCTGCAGTGGACGGCATGTCTTCACTTGCAGCCACCAGCAGGGGAAGAGTCCAGAGGGAAGCACTCTGTAACCGGATGGCTGGGCCCATCTGGAGCTTGCCACACTCCTCTTTGGGATATGGATAAGCGTGTCACCGGGAAAGTGTCTCTGGCCACACTGGGGACGCCGGTTAAATGGGAAAATTCAGGATTTCTCAGAGCCCTCGGTCTGCCAGCAGGCACCATGACCCCCAGACAGGAGTGCTGTGGACAGCATTTCCCAGATTCATTGGACCACAGAATCTGCCTCTGGACACAGAGTTGGCCTCAGAGCCAGGTCCCAGGCCACTCTTTGGGACCCGCTGCCGCAGCCTGGGTTGCTGGGCACAGACGGGCAGGAAGCCTGGATCCCAATCCTGGTCCCACACAGGCAAGCCCCCCTCCAGCTCGGATCCCGGCGACCTCCAGCCGCCAAGCCATCCCCTTCTCTCCTCTGCCTGCAACTACCTTCTGAACACGCTGGCTCTTGTGCTTCTCTGCCAAAAACCCTCTAGGAGGTCCTGGTCAAACCTCGGCCACCCTCGGTGCCAGCTCCTGCCTCCTTCCTGTCCTCTGGTGCAGCCATTCAGCACAACCGTCTTCGCAGCACCTTACAGCTCCGTGCCCTTGCTCATGCTCTTCCTCTGCCTGCATACCTTTCCCTGTCCTCTTTGGGCTCTCCTCTCGTCTTTCAAGATTCGGCTCTGGCAGCATGTCCTCCAGAAGCTTCCCCGGTCCCCAGGCCGGCCTAGGCTCCCGTGTCCCTGCACATCTTCTATCACAGCGACCCCGTGGGTGCCCGTCCCAGCTCCCCTGCCGGACTGAGCTCCTCGAGGGAGGGCCGTGCCTGCCTCAGCTTGGTCATACAGGGCCTGCTTCTCGGCAGGTACCCAGCAGGTGCGCTGTTTGAGGACAATGAAAGGGCAGGATCAGGTTCACTCAGCAGCAGATCTGAGATCATTGTCCCACACGAGGTCTCTCTTAGGAAAGCAGGAAGAAGTAGATGCACAGAACAGAGAGGGACACGTGCTGTGCGGATGACAGATGTGGCTGTCTGCCAGGATCCTGTAGGTCCCCACACTTGAGGCTGTGACTCTGATGTCACTGGGGGTCCACTGCAGTGAAGGAAGAGGAGAAAGAACAAGGAAGCAGAGGGGGAGAGAGAGGAGATGCCAAGCAAGAGGCTCAGACAGAGGAAGGAGTGGGGACTGGCTCTGGGGAGGGCGGGTTCAAGGGCCAGTTCCCCGGAACTAGCAGATAGATTACCTGCCCTTGGCCTATGCCCATGGCAAACATTGCTAATTGATCCCAGCCGTGTCTTTGGCCTGGAGGCTCTTGAACATAGGGGTCCACGCAGGGCTCATCCTGGGCCCAGAACTGACCTGTTTCCTTTCAAGGCCATCATCAATCTGGCCTCAGCTGAGATGGCAAGGAAGAGCCTGCACACATTGTGAGAGGACATAGGGAGCCATGATAAGTTCTTGAGCAGGAGAGTGGTACAGTGATAGCGGTGTATGGCCCTCTGGTGGGCTGATCCTGAGTACATGTTTCTTGAACTCCTGCTGGATGCTGGGCCTCAGCTGGGTGTTGCGTCCTCATGACACCTCTGTGAGACTGTCATCATCCCCACTGGCTGAGGCTGCATAAGCTTAGGACGGTAGCCATGATGGCACGCCCACTGTGGGGGTGGGAGTTAGGGAGCTGTACCCTGGTCTCTCCAGGCACAGGCAACAAGGGGCTGGACCAGTAAGGTGGCAGGAAGGTGGCAGGAAGGTGGCAGGAAGGACAAGAAGGAAGGGGGAGGGTCAGCCCAGCCCCTGGTACATAGTAGGTGCTAAAGTTATTCTGTGGACTCCATGATTGAATCCAGAAGATCCCAAGATAAGTCCCAGGGTTGGGTGACCCGTAGTGAGGGTCAGACAGGAGACAGATGGGCTCCTGAGATACCAGAGCCAGAGCCACTGATGGAGAAGGGAAACTGAGGCAGGGTCTGCCTTGGTCTGCCCGCAGGGCTCCAGAACGTTAGGTCAGGGGGCAGGGAGAGTGGACAGTCAGAGCCTGTGGCCTTGGGCTGTCAGACCTCCAGCGTCCCCGGATACCCATTGACAGGTGACCTGGGGACATGAGCCACACACTGGCTGGGGCTCCTCCCAGGCCTCCAAGCC
Organism: Ailurus styani; assembly: GCA_002007465.1. NCBI lineage: Eukaryota > Metazoa > Chordata > Mammalia > Carnivora > Ailuridae > Ailurus > Ailurus styani. Next base: position 2,294,043 of record LNAC01000156.1, on the reverse strand, counting down.
CAGGTGGGCCCTTCCGGGCACTTCTGAGCTCCAAAGCTCTTGGGTCTCCAAGACTTCAGTGAGGTCTCCAACTGTGGCCAGGAGGGCACAGTCACCCAGGCAGCTCACACTCGAAACTGCTGCAGGGACAGACGGTGTGGGGAGTCGGGGCTCAGGGCGGCTCCGACCCGCTCCCGGAGTTAGGGGGCTTTTAAGAGCAGGAACTTTAATTTAACAGATGGCAAACCAGCCAGCCCCCCCAGACTCAGGGTCATGTGGCGAATGAAGGAAGCAGTGGGAGCCAAAGCCGGGCTAAGGGGCCCCCTCCTTCAAGCCAGGGACACCCCAAAGCCCCAGGCACGCGCGCGCACACACACACACACACACACACACACACACACACACACACACTTTATTAGAGGACAGGTGATTAGTGGACTTCAGGTGTCTTACGTGGGCCCGACCCGTAAAGACCTCCACTGCATTTCCCACGGAGCCCGGGTGCTGCCGGGATCAACGCGGGGCTCCCAGAGGCTTCCTGGCCTACAGCTGCCGAGAGGGGGTCCCTGGAGGCCCGTGAACCCGGGCCCGCCGGGCGGGTCTCCCGAGCCAGCGGCAGGGTGAGCCCCAGTGCTGACTGTTGTAAACCGGGCTCCGCCGGGGGGGCCCCTGGGCAGCAGGAGGGCCCGCGCCCCCGCCTCCGCCCCTGGGTCCCCGGGACTTGGCAGGACAGAGGCCCTGGGCGCTCGCTGACTGGATTAATGAAATGGATTCGGGAACAGCAACCCTGAATGGCCCAGAAATGGCGCTGGTGACCTTTCTCTGGGGCACGTCGCCACCACCCAACGCCTGGAACAATCTGATATTCATAGAGAGGAGACGTGTGTGGAACCCAGCCCTCTGCCTTCTTAAAAGAAATAATAAAATAATAATCCTAACTAAAACAGAAGGTAAAAATAAAAACCTTCTGCTCTTGAGAATAAACGAGAACAACCTTCTGCCACAGCGTCAGACCCACAGGACTCGGGGCGGCAGCTCCCTGGGCTCCTGGGTCTTGAACCTGAGCACCGCCTGGGACTGTCCCTGAACTTGGGGCCGGGGTGACAGGAGCACCTGGAGGAGGGGGCCTGGCCGGCAGGGAGGGCAGGTGGGGACTCCATCCACACCCATGGGACCAGGCTGTCCGCCATCTGCCCCCGCCGTTCCCCCGGGGCGCCATCGTCAGCAGAGCTGGGACACCATCCACCTCCTGGGTCCCCTGAGCCCACCGAAGTCTACACAGCTCAGCAATCCAGCTCTTGCTCCAGGGCCCGCTAGGGGCCTTGGGGAGCCAACAATAGCCCCCCTGTCCTGGAGCATGGGTCCTGCAGGGAGATTGAACCAAAAACCGGGGTAAGCTGCAGGGTAAAGCTGGAGGCAGATGAGAAAATCTGGGACAGCACTATGTGGGGTGGGCAGAGAGATATTGGGGTGTGGTGGTCAGGGGTGTCCTCCCTGAGGAGTCATCACTGGAACTGAGACATGCAATGACGTGTTTCAATTCAGGGGAGGGCATCCCGGCAAAGGGAACAGCCAATGCAAAGGCCCTGGGGTCAGTGGAAGGGGTTTGGCTTGTTCAGGGAAGAGCAAGAAGGTGAACGTGGCTAGAATGTGGGCCCAGGGGAAGGTGGCTTGGATGAGATCAGAGATGATGGCTCTGAGGCCCCCAGCAGGATGGGAGACAGCGCCAGATCGTGACGCTTGTCACAGGCTGTGGAAGCGACTCAGAAGCCTCACGTGCACCGTGTGGACAGAACTGAGCCATGTAACTCCCCACTGGATGGGCGCAGGACATCGTCAGCACAGGGTCCCCAGGCCCGGGGCGCTCTCTGACCTGGAGGGAGAAAGGCCCCCAGGAAATGGATGGCCAATTAAAACAATCATGAGTCCAACTCTCATGACTGTGAAGGTGGCAGACTGGGGCTACAGGGTGCCCAGCCCGCGTCCCCGGCCTGGCAGAGGCTGAGCAGTGGCTCAGCCTTTCTCGCTCACAGGGCACTGGGGGCGAGCAGGGGGGCTGTCACTGCAGGGTCTGATGCTGTCGGGCCTCCGACACCCCAGGGCAGGCCTGGAGGACACAGTGTGATTCCTGCAGCCCTGGGAGGCGACCCAGTTCTCATTATCACTGCCCCTGAACCTGCGCCGATGCCAGTCATCTCTTTAATGGTGGCAGGTTGAATCACTCTTTGTCCAAAATCATTTTGTCATTTTTTAATTATTTTTTAAAAATGTTTTATTTATTTATTTGTCAGAGGGAGAGAGAGAGAGAGCACAATCAGGGGGAGGTGCAGAGGCACAAGCAGGCTCCCCGCCGAACAGGGAGCCCAATGGGGGACCCAATGGGATCATGACCTGAGCCGAAGGCAGATGCTTAACTGACTGAGTCACCCAAGCACCCCTTTATTGATTCATTTATTCTTAATCACAAATAGTATTTTTTGCATACAATCTAAAAAGTAGAAACAGAAAGTAGAATAAAACAAAAGAAAATCAAAACCCCAAATCCTAAGGATTTCCCCTGTGGGGAAGTTAGAGGTATTTCAGCAATGGGTTCCAGCTCTGGGAAACACTGACTGCCACCCTCTGATGCTGGTGTCATTCGAAGGGAGTGAGGGGGAGGCAAAGGCAGTGGTTTGACCAACATTGCTGGACTCTGAGCCTGGGCCTTTCCCTTACAGAATGGGTGCCCGTGAAGACTCGCGGCTGGTCGGTGGCAGGGTGATGGGCGTCATCTCTGTACTTACGCAGGGATGGTGCAGAACAGGTGGGCTTTGGAGTCTGGTGCTCCCGGGTTGGAATCCTGGCTCCACCATCGACTGGCTGTCTGCCCCTGGGCCTGTCCCTTCACCTGAGTCTGTTGCCCCATCTGGGAAAGGGGAGTGTGGCGCGTGCTGAGGGCTTCTTTGCAGGGTGCCTGGCACAGGCGAGCGCTGAAGGAAGTGCGGCTGGTTGTCTGTGTCTCTGTCCCTCCTCCTGAACCTCCCTCTCTCATCAGCTACCGCTGCTTCTCCAAGTGCAGGGGCACCGGTGACTCCCACACAACTGTCCCGGGGGCTTGGGAACTGTGCAGGGGGAGGCGGCAGCAGGAGACCGGGGCAGCGGAGAGAAGGGGAGAGAGGAAGAGGAGGCCATGCAGAGAGAGAGCAGGGGGGAGGTCAGACAGTCGGTGGGAGGGGTGACGACCAGGTGGGGCCAGTGGACCCCTCCTTGGGGTTTCTACCCCACAGTCTCGTCACTCCCAGCCTCGATCTTAGAATTTGAGATTATCAGAAACAGAACAGAGCTATATGTGTTCATTCTTTCTGGATACAAAGTTCCACTGAGCATCTACTGGGCCAGTTCTTGGTCTGGGCCCCGGAGGTTGCAAGGGTGAAGTCAGGGCGTTCACACGTCACAGACCAAGGCACTGTGCCCCTGTTGGCATCCCTGGGCCGTCATCAGCAAAACTGTCCCCAGCTCAGCCCCGAATGCATCCGCCCTTTTCCGTTCTTGCGCAGCCCATGCTCAGCCACCCTGACCTGCAGCGTGTCCGGCATACGCGTCCCTCAGCTGTCCTGGGGGCGTCCGGGAAAGGATCAGGTCCAGGCTCCAGGGTCAGGCCTCACTTCACCTCTAGCCTACTTGTTTTTCTGAGCAGGATGCTGAATTCAGCTGAGCATTTGGCCTCCACCCTCCTGTCCTTCCTTCCCTCCCTCCTTCCTCTTCCCCTCGGGGTCAGCTCTGCCTCACTGGTGATGACTCTCCCAGCTCTCTCCCCATCTCGGCTCAGAGGTGTCCTGCCCACTAAAATCCCTTCCTGTGTGTTCAACTGCATCTCGGCATCTGCTTCTTGGGGGGGGGGGTTCAGACGAACACAGGGGCACTCAGAGATCAGGGGCGGTCAGATCTGAGCCCCCAAAGAGCTGACAAAGGAAGATGAGGGCATCTAAGGGGACTCAGAGCCAGACAGGAGGAGCCAGACCCAGGGAGAGAGCGCGTCCCTGTCCTAGCCGTCTCTGAATCAGTCAGGATGGGGCAGATTACACCGCATGTTGTGGACTGAATGTTTCTGTCTCCCCCAAATTCCAGCCAGGAAGCCCTAACCAGCCTCTGCCAGGTGTGATGGTATTTGGAGGTGGGATCTTTGGGAAGTAATCAGATTTAGATAAGGCCAGGAAGGTAGGGCCCCCACAACGGGATTAGACATCTCACGAAGAGAAGAAGGGAGCAGAGCTCACTCTCTCCCTGACACTTGAGGACACAGTTGTCAGGAAGAAAGCCCTCCAGGAACTGAATCTGCTGGTATCCTGATCACAGCCTTCCAGCCTCCCCGGCTGTAACAGTAAATGTCTGTGGGTTAAGTCTCCCAGTCTGGGGAATTCTGTAGCAGCCTGAGTTGACTAAAACATAGTTGTACCAAAAAAAAATTTTTTTAATTAAAAAACCAGTGGCTTAAAATTACAGTCTTATTTTGGGCTCATGTGAGTTGACAGGTACATCTTCCCATTGAGGTCCCTCTGAGACCCAGGCCGACAGACGCTCCCCCTGCCGGGGGCTCCTAGGATCCCCGATGGGGATAGGAATCTGACAGATCGTGCCCTGGTCCTGAATGCTTCTGCCCAGAAATGCCCTACATCACTTCTGAACATGTTTTGTTGACCGACACATGCCACATGGCCAAGCCTGGGGGATTCAGGCCAACCTCATGCCCAGCCAAGTCCTTCACCCAAGAATCCTGTCCCCAGACCGGTGTTCACTCACTCACTCACGCAAAAGGAAGGTATCCGAGAGAGCGCTTCCTGAATCCTTATTCATCCCTCCTGCAAGGAAAAGACTCAAGAGAAGACTGAAACCCAAAAGAAAGTGAGAAAGCGCAGAGCCCACAAAATGAAGAAACATGAAAAGCGAAAGACACAGTAGAGAGCAGCGGACCTTGATATGTGGATACGTTAAATCAAAATGAATAAGGATAGACCTGTCTTTGACTGTGTCATCCAAGAGCTAAATAAGGGTTCCTGAAATAGAAGGTCCCTACTGGAAGCAAAAATTCGAACAGCAGTCTATTTATAAAAGTCACTGCTCAGCAACCTCTGCAAGTTATGGGCAGGGGGAAATGATAAACTTTCCGAGCATCTCATCTTTGACGGGGACAGGAGAGGAAGAAAATAAAAGAATTCTAGAAGTGTCATCTTATTGGACTGAGGAGAAGTAATTAGGAGAAAAATAGAACATCTTATTGTGTGAAATAGCTGTCATCTTATTTTTAGCTACTGGGAGAGAAATCTGTGTCTGGTTGTACAAACAGGGAAGAGAAGGTGGCCATCCGGGCAAGGGAAGGTGTCTCAGTGTCTGCTCAGGCTGCCGGGACAAGAAACCACAGACTGGGGGGTGTGAACAACGAACGCTGGTTTTTCACAGCTCTGGAGGTTGGAGGTTCACGATCCCAGGGCTGGCAAGGTGGATCTCACACTTGGGTTTTCTCTCCTGGCTCGCGGAGGGCCGCCACCTTGCTGTGTGCGCAGGGAGCTCTTGTTTGCGCAGGCGCCGCGGGGAGGACAGGGCGAGAGGGCCCTGGGCGTCTCTGACGAGGAAACGAACCCCGTCTGAACTGGGCCCCGCCCTTAAGACTTCAGTTAACCTTCCTTATGTCCTATGGGCCCCCTCTCCAAATGCAGCCACCGTAAGTAGTAGGGCTCCCGTGAAGGAGTCTCGAGGGGACACAAATGTTCAGTCCAGAACAGAACAGACGGGCAGATGGAGGGACTTGCAAATGAACGAAGGGAAAAATGGGAGGAACGGGAGCTTGATCAAACCATCAAACATGAGAAACAATGTTGCAGAAGAAACAACCAACCACAGACTACTGTAAAACTACATGGACTGCAAGAGTTAGTATCTTAAATGGAAAGCACTGAAGTCTCCCAGTAAAAGAAAGACACTGGCACACTGGGCTCAACAACCAAACAGAAGGAAGGAACAAAGTCAGTTATACACTGTTTATTAGACACACACCGGAAACAAAATGATATTTTAAATAAATTGATGGGAAGATATGTGCCAGGACAAAGCAAATTAAAATAAAGTGGGACTGACAGATATTAATCTCAAAAAGGTTAAAAGTAGTTACATGTGATAAGTTAGAATATTATACAATAAAGCGATATATAGCCATGAGCCTGTATAAGAAAAAAAAGTATAAAGCTGAGTATGTATAGCAAAGCCCACTAGGAACAGGCTCACTGAGTGAGACAACTGCACACCTCTATTAGAAATGGACAAAAGTGTCAGAAATTAAGGAGCAATCTAACGTTTTACATGGCCATGGATTGGGTCCTAGTTTGAACAAATCCGATTTTAAAAAGTCATTTGAGGAACAATTAGGGAAATTTGAATGTAGATGGAGTTTTAGAAGGTCAAGAACATCACTATGATTTTCTCATGTGCAGTAATGGTGACATGATTATGTGGAGAAGCCTTATTCTTTATTAAAGAGGCAAATTCAGCTATCTAGGGGTGAAATGCCATGAAACCCATACTTTAAACACCCCGGTATAAATATGGTAAATAAAACAAATATGGTAGAATGCACAGTTATTGAATAGTGATGGATAGATTGTGTACCTCATATTTGTCGCCGTTTTCCTGTACACGTGAAATTTAAAAACAACAAAGTAATAACACCAGAGCTGATTGATGCAACAAATAAATGTGTATATAATATAAAAATATATATAATATTGCATAATTATATAATTATTCTATATCCTATAATATATGCTATATTAAAATTATATATATGCACATGTTCTTAAAGAGTGAATTCATTTTCATACATTTCCAAAGGCCACTAATAAAAATCAGTATATAATTTTTAAAAAATCAGTATATAATAGGCCACCAAGAAAATGTTACCCAGTTCAAGAACGCAAGAACAGTTTTTGATCTCATACTCTGGCTATATGCAATACAAGTAGAAGTAAATGATTTAAAAAAAAGGGACGGAAAACACTTTACTTGCAGATATAAGACATTCCTATAGAACTCTTGGATTGAAGAGAAAATTGAAGGAGAAATCCAGCACTATCTGGAAAGCAAAGGCAAAGACACTTCACACTAAAGCACATGAGTGAAGGAAACAAAGCTTAGACACACACAGCCTGAGATGCCTTCGCTAGAACCAAAAGTCTGAACACAGCAACATGTTTAGAAATCGGGAAAAGAAACAACAAAAGAAATAACAAAGAAGCAATTCATAAGGGTAAGAACTGAAATTGATGAAATAGAAAACATATTTAAATAGTGGAAAGAATATGTAAATGCAAAAGTTTGTTCTTTGAAATGGCTAATAAAATTTTTTTGAAAGCACTCGTGAGTCCAATTATGGAGAATGAAGAGAGAAAGTGAAGTTAGGCCAGATTAGGAGCGAGCAGGCAGACATACCAGGAAGACTACAGATACAGGAGAGATAAAAATAATTATGAGAGAATATTTTATGCAACTCTGTGATAACAAATTGAAAACCTTAGGGAAATGGGTGATTTCCTGGTAAAAGTAAATTACTAAAAATCAGTCAAGAGAAATAGGAAATTCTAATAGACCAATTACCATGTAAGAGATTAGAAGGTGATTGGTGGTTTATCAGTGAAGAAGCACCACAAGCAGATGGACTCACAGCTGAGTGGTAGCTAATTTCTGAAGAACTAATCATTTCAGTGCTGTTTAAACTATTTCAGGGTATATAAAAAGATAGACGGGAATATCCCTTATCCATTCTATGCATCTAGAATAGCTTCAAATCAAATAATACAAAATTAGGGGAACTATAGGCCAATGGACTTTTAAGAATATAGGTGAAAGTTTCTGAATAAAATCCTAGCAGATAGAATCTAGCGATTAGTGGAAAGTAGAGTATGTTACCCTTCGGGTTCCTTTTGGAAATAAGATGTGTGGTTGAGGACTCTTGGCACCAGTGACATGTTGTAGGCATCTGGTCACCCTCTTCTCTGAGCACCTCTTGGTGTGACAGGGTAAAATAAATAGGACTGGACAAAACTAAGACAAGTAAGACATTGTTAGCAAATGCCAAGGTTTTATGTGGAAATTTATGGAGCTTATTTCCAAAACAGACTCTAAAGTGTAGTATTGTTTCACCATAAAATCAGTTCCTTTCTGATTTGAAATCCACTGAGGGAAAGGCTAAGGGAATTTTCTTGTGTTTAATTGAGTACCAGTGCCCAAGACACTGTATGACTGCGTGTGTGATATGTCTAATATCGTTGAATTCTGGTAGCAGAGCTGTGGGGAGGGGATTTGATGGACATGGAAGCTTGGACAGGTGCATTGACTTCCCAGAGCACTCGGAAGGCCAGGGCAGAGTCTGGATCTAACTCCTGCTGGACTGACTGCTAAGCCCAAGCTTTCAGTGGCATACATGGAAGCCGCACGTGGAAGTCCCCCGGTGACTTTCTGGTTCATGGAGGAGTTCCAGTGCTTTTCTCCAAAGCCAGGGGAAACGGAGCAAACACTGGATTAGGCACCAGGAGGCCTGGGTTCTATTTAATGCTTAGCCACCAGCTTGCTGGTGGGGCAAGTCTTGACTCTGAAGACCTTTCCTTCTGCAATTCTCTGCAGGGCCAGCTGTTGGTCGCTGTCCACAGTGCTGAAGGCGCTCCTGTCCGAGGGCCCCTGCTTCACCCATTTTCAGGGAGCTGGCCTGGGTGGCTGCCAAGAACATACTGCGATTAATCAGCAGGTCTGAAATGGCAAACTAAATTCTAAAGGTGGAAGAAGGGAAGAATTCTTTATTGGTTTGCTGAATCAGTGCCAAAGTATCTTTCTTTCTTCTTCTTCTTCTTCTTTTTTTAACCGAAAGCCATATCTTTAACAATTCTCATCACGCAGGCCTGAATTGAACATCTCAATTTTTGGAGAGAGGCATATAATTAAGTTTCCACTGCCCAGGTGAAGAAATAAACCATACCTAATTCCCAAAGCCCCCCATTTGCCCCTCTCAAACCTCATCCTTCTTCTTTACTCCAGAAAGAATCTATGCTAAATTTTGTGTCAATTATTCACCTGTTTGTCTTTAAGGTCTTTTTTTTTTTTAACAACTTATGTATGTTTCCTCAATAAATACAGGGATTTATTTGCTTTTGGGACTTTATGTAATTAGAATAAGCATGCATATGTTCTTCACTGGCCTTCTTCATTCCATCAACATGTTTCTGAAGTGTATCCATGTTGTTGCATATTCACCATTGTACAGTATTCTGCCATCCGGATCGGCCACAACATACTTATACATTCCACTCTCAGTATGGCATATGGACTTCTGTCCCTCTTTCTTATTATGAAAATTTTTGCTGTAAACATTCTGGCACATAGCCCATGTTCACAAGTCACTAAATATTCATTAATACATGTTCATGCTAATGGAATCGTTGGGTCATCTGGCATGACCAGTTCAGCTTTACTAGGAGTGGGAGAGACTTCTGGTCCTCATTATATCCCCTGTCCCCTCCTCCCTAAGGGAGATGTGCCCCAGGTACAGTCAGGTGGGGCCATATAACTTGCTCTTCTTAATGGATTGGGAGCCTAAGTGACGTATATTGTGTGCAGGCTGAATAATCTCATTACAGTGTCAGACCCCATCATAGTTCTCCCAGTCTGTGACTTGTCTTTCCACCTTATGAACAAAAGCTCTTAATGTTAATATAGTAACATTTATCATTTTTATGGCTTGTAATGTTTGCGTCTTATTTAGGATATCCATCTCTACCCTAAGATCATAAAGATATCTCTTCTAAATTATAAAGATAATGTCTTCTAACTGTTTTATACTTTGACTTTCACATTTAGGTCTTAACCTATAACAGATTCTTGTATCTGGTTTGTAGTAAGGTCTGATGTCTCTCACCATGGCTACTCCGTTCTCCCAGCAACATTAAAGGAAAAGTCTAACTCTTCCCACCGGCACGTGGTGGCAACATTTCACATTATCACATCACAACATCATGTGTCCATACGTGCATGGGTCTATTTATGGGCTTTCCGTTCATCCATTTTTCTATTCTGCAGTGTCTATTTATTTTGTTTCATAATGCATTTTGACTTATTCTTCAAAAGTATGTTGGCTATTACTGGGCCTTTGGATTTCTAAATAAATTTCAAAATCAACTTGCTGAGTTTCACCAAAAAAAAATAGTTGTTAAGATCTTTATTGAGTTTGCATTTGTTCTGTAGATCAATATAGTGAGAATTTATATCTTTTATGAGACAGACTGCTCCACCATTTACTTACATCTTCCAATAAATTTTTTTTCTTCAAAATGGTCTTGCACATCAAAGAGAAGATTTACTCTTGGGTTCTGTATTATTTTGCTATTGCTCCTGTAGCAAGTTACTACAAACTTAGTGGTTTAAACAATGCAAATTTATTATCTTATAGTCTGAAGTCAGAATTCAAAACTGAGTCTCAGTGAGCAAAAGGCAAGGTGTTGGAGGGCTGTGCTCTTTGTGAAGGCTCTAGGGCAGAATCTGTGTCCTTGCTTCTAAGACTGAGGCATCTCTTGGCTCATGGCTCCTTCCTGTACATTCAAAGCCAGGAATATCAGGCTAAATTCTTCTCAAGTTGCCAGCTCTCTGGTTGTCTCTGGTTGTTTCCTTCTTCCCCTTCTTTCTGAATACATTGGGCCCACCTGGATATTTCAGGATAATCTCCCTATTTTCAAGTTGAGTGATTAGCAACTTTAAATTTATCTGTACCCATGACTCCTCTTTGTCATATAACCCAATATATTCACAGGTTCTGGGAATTAGGACATGGACATCTATGGAATGCCATTATTCTGCCTGCCATGGATTCTTTATACATTTTTGTAGTTCTATCAATGGCAAATTTTATCACTTCATTTTCTAGCTGTTTGTTGCTGTGGTATAAAAATGGTGTGGATTTTCCTGTATTGACTTTGTATCCATCTTTGCTAAGCACTTATTAATTCTAATAAATCTGAATATTCTTTAGGATTTTTTGTGTGATCAATGATATAATGTGCAAATGATGACAGTTTTGTTTTTTCCTTTCTGGCCCTTATGCACTTGAATTTGTTCTCTTCTTCACATTTCTCTTATATAGTGTTGAGTAGAAGTGGAAATAATGAACATCCTTGTTTTGTTTCTGAGCATAGAGTGCTTACAATACTTCAACATTAAGAGTAAGGTTTGCTGTATGTATAGTTTTTATAGATATCCTTTTATCAGGTTAGGGAAACTCTTTTCTAGACCTAAATTGCTAAGAGGTTTTGGGGAGGGCTTGGGTTTTTTTTTTTTTTTGAAAGTCATGAAAGAATTTGGACTTTTATCAAAGATTTTCCCCACATCTATATGAATGATTGTATGATTTTTTCTTTCATTTGTTAATGTGGTGAATTCATATTTTTACCAATGTAAAACCAACCTTGCATTCTCTGAATAGATGCAACTTGATTATGATATGCTATCTTCATATTATCATGAATCTGCTTGCTAACATTTAGATTTGAATTTTTGCATCTACGTCAATGTGTGGTTTAGGCTGAAATTTTCTTAGGCTGTCTTTGTCAGATTTGGGTATCAGAGTTATACAAGCCTCATAAAAAATATATACGAGTGTTTTTTCTCTTTTCCCACATTCAGAAATATTTTGTGTATCATTGGAATGTTTTGTTCCTTGAACTAGAATTTATTGGTAAAAACCATCTGGGCCTAGATTTTCATTTTGGAACATTTTTTAAGCTACTAATTTGATTTCTTAATGGCTTTAGGATTATTCAGCCTAATTATTATTATCATAAATTTCAATTTTTATTACATTTCTCTACAAAATATATATTTCATTTATATTTCCAAGTTTAGTATGAAGTTCTTCATAATTTCCTTTTATAATATCCTCCTATTATTGTCTGCAGTATCTGATGTCCCCTCTTATTTCTAAGGTGATTATTTGTGCTTTTTCTTTTTTATTAATCTAGTTAGAGATTTCTCAATTTTATTAGTCTTTTCAAGAAACAACATTTGGCCTTTTGTTATTGTGTGTTTCTTCTTTTATTAGTTTATGATCTTATCTTTTTTATAGTCTTCTATCTTCTTTGATCTCTTCTACCATCATTTTCAGCTCCTGGGAATGGTGCTTAGTTCATTAATTTTTACACTTCCCTTTTGTCAATATAAGCACTTAAGTTTATAAAACATCCCTAGTTTGGGGCACCTGGGTGGCTCAGTGTGTTAGGTCTCTGCCTTCGGCTCAAGTCATGATCTCAGGGTCCTGGAATTAAGTCCCACATAGGGCTCTCTGCTGGACAGGGAGCCTGCTTCCCCCTCTCTCTCTGCCTGCCTCTCTGCCTACTTGTGATCTCTCTCTCTGTGTGTCAAATAAATAAAATCTTTAAAAAAATCCCTAGTTTATCTGTATCACACAAATTTTGATAAATACTTTTATTATTGTTCGACTTTAATATTTCTTACATTTCCGTGTAATTTCTTCTTTTAACTCTGAGTTAACTGTAAGTATCCTAATTTCCAAATATATGAGACTTTTATAATCATCTTTTGTAACTGATTTCTAACTTAACTACATTGGGTTCAGAGACTGTATTAATGTGATAACAGTCCTTCAACATATACTGGGCCATAAAGCAAATCTTGACACATGTGCTTGATAAAAAATGTTTCTCTGTATCTGTTGAGTGAAGTGTTCTACATAAGTCTATTAAATAAAATTTATTGATTGAATTTTTCAAATTTTCTATGTTTAACACTTTTTGTTTTCTTGATCTTTCGATTACAGAGATATTTATATTACTTCTTGTAGTTCTATCAGGTTTTACTTTATGTATTTAAGCCTATATTATTGGTTGCATATACATTTAGTTATTATAGCTTCCTGGTGAGTTATCACTTTTATCATCATGATGTCATTGTCTTTATCTCTAGAAGTAATTTATTTTTGGCTTTAGACTTTCTTTTATTGGTATTTTTCTAGTACACCTTTTCCTTTTTGTGTAGTCTTTTATCTGGGGTATATTTGCACTTTATTTCTATAACTTATTTTATAACCACTTCTGTTACTTAACTGCTGTGTGCCTCATTTTTCCCAACCATGTGGATGGTTTTGTTGTGTCACTTTCATTTACTTCTGTGGCCCTTTTTCTTTCCCTTTTTGCCTCCTTTTGGACTGAATAATTGTGTTTTCTAAATTCCTTTTAGAGTATCTAGCTTAGAAGTTGCTCATGGTATTTCTCATCTTCCGAGTGGTTACCCCAGAATCGAAATTTCCATTTGGTGTTTAAAACACCAAAGCTTAAATCTAAGTTAATCAGTATCTTTACCCTCATCCTAAACCTTTGAAATTGAAGTTAAAATGCCTTAGAACACTTTGATTGTGACCATCCCCTTACAAACATTTATGTGTTATTTTGCTATATATGTTAATTCTATTATGTTTTAAATCCACACCCACAATTATTATTATTTACACAGTAAATGCTTACTTAGATTTACTCATGTATGTGCCACTTCATTTATTGTTTCTTCCTTCTTGCATCTCTGACTCTTTTCTGGTATCAATTTCTATTTGGAGTTCATTCTTTAGAATTCACTTTAATGAGGTTTTGGTGGTGGAAAGCCCTATTTTTTAATATGAAAATATTATTTCACCTGTTGAAAAGTATTTGTGCAACTTAGCACATTCTCAGATACTATTCCACTGACTTCTGAACTTTGTTTTGCTGATGAGAAGTCAGCTATCAAGCAAACTGTTACTTCTTTTGAAGGTAATTTGTCTTGTCTTCCCAGCTCCTGTTAAATTATCCCTTTGCATCTGGTCTTTGAAATTGTATTATGATGTGCCTACTGTGTATTTTAAATGTTATGCTACTTGGAGTCTGTTGAGGTTCTTAAATACGTGGAATTTTTGTCTTTATCATTCTGAGAAGTTCTCAGTCATTATCTCTTTGAATACTGCCTTTTCTCCACTCTCTTTACTGCCTCCTCCAGGAACTCTGATCAGATATATGGGAGAGCTTCTCTCTCTGTCCTCCGTATTTTCTTAAGTCCCTTTCATGCTTTCTGGTCCTTGTGGCTGCATTTTTTATAATGTGTTCAGCTCTCTCTTTCAGTCACCACTTCTCCCCTGAGCTGGGTTTAATCTGCTCTTCAACCTATTCTCTGACTCTGCTGCCAGCTAAGAGACGCACTCACCAATGTGGGTGGGTTTTTTTGTATAATTACTGTCATTTTTCATTGTTTTTAGTAAGAGTCTTAGCCTGGGCCCCTAACCCATCATGTTGACACCCTCTTTTGATCCTTATTTTTTATTTGTCCTCAGCCCTTAAGATATAGTTCAGAAGCCCCAGGAGCCAGATGACCACATGCACACCACTCCCTGCTCAGCTTCCTGGGACCAGGCTGCCTCGTAAGGCACCTGATGGCAGTGCTCTCTGGGCTGGCAGGGATGGTCTTTTGAAATCGTCCACAAATACAGCCTTTGCTTGAATACAAAGAGCTCACTGTGACAAGTTACAGAGCTCACTCCTTTGTCAGGCAATCCATTTCTCACTTGAGCATGTGTGTGACAAAGATCTGTCTTATATTATTCCACATTACCTAATACATTAACCCACATAGTGGACTAATGGGGGACATAGACACCAGGTGTCAAGCTCCCTATCGCACCTGGTAGAACAAGGGCAAAGAGAAGGGAGGAGAAGGAAACCAGGATTTACTGGGGAGTTGCTCTCGTGTGTAGGAACATCGAAGGCACAGAGAGGCTTAATTTCAATGACTTGTCTGAGGTCAGAGTTGACAAAAGGCGGAGCTGGCGTTCAGCTCCTTGGGCAACTTCCTAGGGATCTTTGCTCTGCTTGGTGAATTTTGGATGACAGAGCATGACAACTAGGTGATTAGGGGGCCACTGCAGCCCTGTCCTGCCCGAAGGGAACAAATGTCAGGAGGGCAAAACCGACCCGGCTCAGATGGTGAAATGAAAAGGACACAGAGCCTATTCCTGGCAGAGCCTCTCCCAGCTCTTGAGGGGGTGGAGGGAGGAGGTCTCCAGATCCATCAGCTGTAGGGCTGCAGTGGCCAGGAGCCGACAGCACGGGCACCTGGAGGAACCAGGACGTGCAGCCCGCGCCAAGACACCTGCTCCTGGGTTCCTGCCTCGGCGATGCTAATATGTAACATAGCTCCACGACTGGAATGACTCAGCCATGCAAAGGCCAACAAGCACCACCCCTGCTTCCCAGGGCTCCCTGGCTCCTGCTGACCCCATGACAAAGCTCTGCCTTCTTACACTACACGTGGCCTGACCCCGTTCACCCCGACCCCAGGGCAGTGGGGGTGTTCTGACAGTCGGGAGGGCAGGGGGCATAGGAGCACAGGCTTTGGCTGGGCCAGTTTTCAGGGTGCCTGGGTTATTTCTAACATCCCTTCCTCCAAAAACACAACATCGTCCCCTGTCCTTCAAGACTTCTCTCTTGTCACAGCCAGTATCTTCTCCGGTAACTGCTGTAAAGTTTTGTTTGTTTATGGACACTAAAAACACAGAGAGAGTCAAAACAACCACCATCATGCTTATCAGGTGGAGTCGAACCCTGTTCTTCGGAATGAGCTTTCCGAGCCTTCCATCTCCTCTCTCTCTCTTTGTACCTCCCGCGTCTCTCCGGTCCCACTCTATCATCTTGTCTCTTTAACGCCATCATCTCTGTCTCTGTCACACCTCTCTCTCTCCCCCACGTACTTGTGAAGCACACGCAAGGGGACTAAAGTGCCCCCAACCTGCCCCCCATTCTGAAGGTCTCTTCCGACCTCAGAGGAGGCCAGGATTCTAAGGGAGGCATGTATCCCTTCCACCTCTTAAATGTGTTTTTCGAGACAGTGTTTGATGCACAGAAATCATAGGGTTTTGTTGGGGGGGGATTGTCTGCCTGGTGGGGGGTCGGCTGCACACACCGGCGTCACCCACGAGGGCCGCGCTGGCTGCACGGGGACCGCCTGGCCCGACCGGCCTCGTCCCCCCGAGCGCCCGTGACTCGCGCAGGCCCCACCAACGGTCGTTCAGGTCGTTGCGAGTTTTTGTTCGGTAGAGGCTGCAGCGGTGAGAGCGTCTCACCTTCTGTGGGCCTGAGCGAGCGCTTTGTCCTACGTCCTCTCTCCGGTTGCCAGCGCGCCCCTCTCCGTGCGCGTGGGTGGGGGGCCCTTGGGAGCCTGCAGCCGGCTCCACGCGGGATTTTACGGAGAGCTGACGCACGGCCNCTCAGTGGAGAGTCTGCTTGAGGTTCTCCCCCTCCCCCCCCTCCCCCTCCACCCCCCCCCCCCCCCCCCCCCGCCGTGGCCTCTCCACTGACTCTGTGTACTGGGGGAGGGAGTTAGATGAATACAGACCAAAGAGCATCCCGTGCTGGGTTTGCGCGACATTCTTCGTGCCGTGGCACGAGGGGGACTACACAGAGCCTCTAGGAGGCCAGAGGACCCTTGAAAGAGCCCCACGTCTTCTGCTCCTGTGGGCAGTGGATGAGGAGGCTGAAATGGGGTAGATCCCACTTTACAGAGCAGGACACCGAGGCCAAGGGAGGCGATGATGGGGCACGGCCAAGGCCACACATCTCACGGGGGCAGGGCCAAGACAGCCAGTGAACGGCTGCGCTCAATCTTTCATTCAACAAACGTCTGCTGGGCACCCAGCCATGCCCCCACCGCTCCGGGCCCTTTAGATACAACCCTCAACCTCCCACTGTGGGGGGCATTATCGTCTCTGTCTTACAGGAGAGAGATCAAGGCTCAGAGAAGTGGAGTGGCCAGCCCACGGTCGCACAGCAAGGAGGAGCTAGAGCTTTGTTTGAGCTCCAGACCTCGTGGTCGGCCCGCTCCGCACGGCATGCCCCCCAGGCTGGGGACGGCTCGCAGCCGGTTCCTACCCAGGGCCCTCCACCTGCCAGCCTCTTCCCAGGGGCTCACACTCCAGCAGAGGACAGAGCACACGAAGCATGAGTGAGCAAGAGGTCATTCCAGATCGGGCCCTCTCCTCCACAGAGAGCCAGGTGATCAGGAAAGGCCCCTCACGGGAGGTGATGTGGGGCTGAGCCCAAGACGCAGGAGACCCTGGGAGGCCTGTGGGCAGAGCACCCATCCGGGCAGAGAGGACAGTTGAGGCCCCAAGGCAGAACAGGCTTGGGGGCTGAGAAGAAAAGGCCGGGGCAGCTGGAGCACAAGCTGTGCCCTGCAGGGGGGCGGGGGGGGAAGCTGCGGGGCCATGAGGAGAAGTGGGCTGTGGCCGATCCCCCCGTCGCCCGGGCCCACCAGGCCCCAGCCGTAAACACCCCCGGCCACAGCCCCCCTGCTCTCCCTCCTCGGCCATCTGCTTCCAGACCCTTGTCTCCTGGCCTCTCTGCTGGCCTCCAGGGGCTCGTCTCAGGGAGCACTTCACCTGCCCCGGGGCCCCCACATGCCTCCTGGGCAGTCCCTGCCCCCTCGGGCCCTGGGGCCCTGCCCTTTCTGTCATACTGTCCACATGCATCTGCCTGGCCTCCTGGGACATACTGTTCCTTCTGCTCACTCTTCCTCCTTCTTCTCCCCTGGTGAACTGTGGCAAGGTGAAGGTCATGTCCCCTATCCGACCCCAAACAGAGCCCAACCCCTTCCCCCATGTCCCCCTCCAAGGTCATCCACCACCTTTGCCTGGGTCCTGGCCCAGCAGAGCACAGGCCCTGTGAGTCCCCAGTGGCTAAGAGGGGTGGCCTGGTCCCTCTGGGTCCCAGCGCTCAGCCCTCTGGCACCGCTGGAGAACCCATCCTCCTCCCCCCACACCCCCAGGCCACCTCCTCCAGGAAGCCTTCCTTGAGCCTCCTGCCCCACAGACCCAGCCAACCAGCCCTTTCGTTTCCCCAGGGATCTCCAGTGCAACTGTGGGCTCCGTGGCCTGGCTCCCACTGAGGGGCCCATGCACCGGCCCACAGGCTCACCTACGGGCCCCGCGGCACTCACAGTGGGCCGGCTGGAGCAGGCCCCGCTCTCCCGGCTTGCAGCAAGGTGTTCAGTGTAACCCAATCAAGCCCAGTAAAGCTTCTGGGCTCCTTCCTCACACTGGCCCAGAGAAAGACCAGGTCCTTTCCCTGCCCCCCTTCACTTACTGTTTGCCTGGCACCGGGCAAGCGGCCCCCAGAGCTCAGCAGTGGCAGCCAGGGAATTGTTTTGTTTCCTTCTGGAGGCGTCTCTGGACACGAGCTGAGGACGAACCGCCTCGCATGGTCCCTACCCGTCGGGGTGACTCACCTGTAACAGGGGCGCGGAACGGACACCACAAATGGGACCTCCTGCTGCCGAGGGACCCAAGGCACAGTCCCAGACCCCACCCAAGGGGTCAACTGGCCGTTGAGTGAGCATCTACTGCGTGCAGGGCAGTGCAGGACCTCATCTTCCCCTAACAGCCACGACGCCCCAGGTGATGAGCCAAGGAAGTGACCAGGCCGGAACCTGACCCCGGACGAGGCCTCCTGCCGCGGGCTTGCCCATCGGGACTCGGTGGGTGAGCGTCCAGGATGGGGGACAGGTCAGACCTGGCCTTGTCCTTGGGGAGCCACGGACAGATGGTCACATGGCCCCGGAAGGAGTTTTCTGTGCCTGAGCGCAGGGCTCTGGCCGTCTCTGCTGCAGGCACTCCCGCTCCGAGTCCCCAGCCCCCGCCGCAGTGGACCCCTGGGCTCCCTTTCCCTATGGAGCTGCGAGCTTCGGGCGGCTGATAAAGGGCACCAGGGCGCTGCACACCACCCCCGGCATGCCCGCCCTGACTGCTCCGCGGGAAGCCATAGACGGCAGCCTGGACATCGGGTCCCGGGGCCAGAGGCCTGTTCCCTTCCTGGCTTAGTGAGGGAGCCTGTCCTCTACTCCCAAAGCCTCTGATGCCAAGCGTGGGGTCCCCACCCCAGCCAGTTCCCCACCTGGACCCTGGCTGGGTGTCCTACAGGTCAGGGGAAGGGCTCAGTCCCTCAAAACTGCCCCCAATGAAGACACGCTTCCCAAGTCCTGGACACCTGTACTTTGAACCCACCAGCTGTAAATTGGGGTTCCCATGACCCCCCCTCAGGTTTGATCATTTGTTGGGACAGCTCACTGAACTCGGGAAAATGCTACTTACGTCTACCAGCTTGTTACAGAGGTTATTACGAAGGATACAGGTGCATGGCCAAGTGAAGAGGTGCACAGGGGAGGTCTGGAAGGGTCTTGGGGGCAGGAGGGTCTGTGCCCGGGAGTTGGGGTGACCACCCTCCAGCACGTGGGTGTGTTCACCAAGCAGGACGCTCTCTGAACCCCGCAGTTCAGGGAATTTTGTGGAGGTGTCCATCACAAAGGTAAAACTAATCATTAACCTGCAGCCCCTTTCTCCCCAAACACCCCCTGATGAGGGGGGTGGGGCTGAAAGTTCCAAGCTTCTAATCATTCTGGGCCTTTCTGGCGACCACCTCTCATTGGAACAGAAGACACTCCTACCGCCCAGGAAATCCCAATGACGTAGGCGCTCAGTGTCAGGAAGTGGGGGCAGAGACTGAGTGTCTATTTCTTACTATAGGATGCCCAGCTTCTCAGAAAATGGCCTTGGGCAAGCCTCCGCGCCCATACGACTTCCTTGGAACGTGCAGCGCCCCGGGGACTACCGAGTGCTCACCCTCCCAGGAAGCGTGGGGTGGTGATCCGCCAACTCCCCGGGCTGCCTGGCAGGCACGAACGAACTGCTCTCAACCCTGGCTGGGGGCCCCCAAGGCAGCTGTTCTCAGGCTATCACGCTCCCTTGCTTGCTCGTTCCCTTCCCTCTGACCCGCCCCCCCGTGGGCCCCGCCCAGACATGCTGCTTGGGCTCCGATTCCTGGCTCCAGGTTTGCTTGGGGGCACCGAGTTGAAGACCCTCCCGGGCCGGGCTCTGCCGAGACGCTCCACGCCTGCTCCATGCCCTCCTCCCGGCCCGAGAGGGGAGGCTGCTCAGGGCGGGGCACTGGGGCGCAGGGCACGGCCTGTGAGCAGAGGGTCTGAAGGAACGGGGGGCACCGGGCCATCACGGCCCCCATGGAAGCTTGGTGCCATCGGAATAAGGCGTCCCTCCCCGGGGCGGCCCAGCCCTGCAGGCCGAGGCTGGACGCCCGCCCGGCTCCCCCTCCCAGTTGGAGCCCCTGCAAACCCCCGGGGGGCAGCTCGGCCCTGGGCGTGGGCGTGGACACACATCCTCGGAAGACGGAAGTGTGGGAGCCGGTGGCCCCTCCCGGCGTGTCCTGGGCGACACAGGCTGGAGCAGCAGGGAGGACCCCTGCGGGATTCTGACTCCGCCCCACCCTGCCCTGCTACGTGCTCCAGGCACTTGGAGACTCTGTCCCCGCCGACCGCCCCCAAGAGGGAGGCCGTGCCCCTGGGCCCAGAGCAGTTGGGCAATGTGGCCGCCCCAGCGGATACCATGTGGCCCCTTGCGAGGTGGGGCCGGGAAAGTTCTGCCCTGCCCGGAGCCTGCAGCTTTCACGGGGATCACCCAGGCCCCACGACAGCCTGGCGACGGTCCCTGAGAGCGAGTCGGTGCCATCCCTGCTGCGCTGGCAGCCTTGTGGAGACGGGGAGGCCCAGAGTCCTGCCCCGGGAGCGACGTGTGCCAGGCACTGTGGGGACCGAGGCGCCGGGAGCCCGTTCATGGGGAGGCAGCGGCTGCCCAGGGACCNGGGGGGGGGGGGCGAGGGAGAAGCTGCCCTCATGGGCTGAGGGCAGTGGCCTCACCAGGGACTGTCCCATCAGGCCAGAGACGCCCAGCCTGACCTGTGCCCACTGTCACGCCCAGAGGTCCTCCGGCGTGTTTGCGGGGATGGAAGAGAGCAGCAGATGTGCGTGGACCCCACGAGGGAAGCCAGGAGGCCCAGGTGGCCAGAGCCGCCGTGAGGGGCCGAGGCCTGCGGTGGGGCTGGAGTCAGGGTTCCGACTGGGGCCGGGAAGCCAGGCCCAGAGAGTGTAGAGACGGGGTGGGNGGGGGGGGGCGGGGGGGGGTCACAGGGACGGACAGACACAGGCCCAACCCTGCCAGCCACCAGCCGTGTGTGTCACAGGGGATTCTGTGTGCCGTCCCGCGTGCGTGGGAACCCCTACCTGGGTCGGGGCCGATGGGCGGGGCGCGGTGGCCCCGGACCAGGCCGGCAAACAGGTGCACAGACGCAGGCGGACTGGCGCAGAAGCAAGGCGGGCCCTTTATTGGAGAACTTGTCACGGACACACAGATACATGCAGCCCACGGCACCCCAGCCCGGCCCGGAAACAGCCCCGAGCCCAGAGCAGCTGGCGCAGGCCTGGAGGTCTGCCTGCTGGGGGTGGATGGACCTGCTCGGCATCAGCCAGCACCATCCGTCCTGCCGGGGCTGCCTTGGGACCCTCGGGAAAAGAGCCAGCCCTGGGGGGGGTGGAGGGGCAGCAGGGGCAGGGGAGTCCAAGGTCTGAGGGTCTCAGGGGAGGCTCCTGGGCCCCACCAGGCCACGGCCCACCCTCAGGCTTGCCTTTCCTTTCTCCTGGCTGGGCTGTGATCCCCAGGTCACAGCAACAGGTGCGGGGACCGGTGGGAGGCGCGGGCAGGGGCCTGGCCGGCTGGGTGCTGCCCTCCGGGGTCTGGTTCGTACCAAGCCACAGCGGAGGGCCCTGCTGGCCAGTTCGGGAAGGGGTGAGGCTGCCGTGTCCAGGGTGCTCGCAGGAGAACGGGGAGGAAGGGTGAGGCCCGAGGGCTGGGGCGGATGGCGGAAAGGTGGGGGCCAGGCCAGGCCCCCGTGGCCGCCACGGGGCTCAGGCCTGTGCCTCCAGGGCGCGCACGTGCACGCTGGGCAGGCAGAACCAGGAGGGGGGCAGCTCCTTGCTCGCGCTGTCCTGGTGGAAGCGGATGTGGAGGAAGAAGTCGCCCGTGTAGAGGAAGAGGAGGGCTCCCAGGCAGGCCGACTGGCCGGACGGCTGCACCTGTGGGAAGACGGGCGGATGTCAGCCCGGAGCAGACCGACCCCCAGAGCCCCCAGGAGACCCTCGGACCTGCCTGGACGCAGGGGCGATGGGGAGGGGAGGGGCCCCTCCAGGGCTTCCCTGCTGTGCCTCCCCAAGCAGGTGGCTGCCCTCTCTGAGCCTTCGCTCCTGGCTTCGGAAGGAGCACAGCACGTCCCTCTCCGGGCCATGTGGGGGTTGCGGCAGGCCGGGGAGTGGCTGGGATGGGGTGTCACTGCTGCGGGTGCCCGGGGCTCGAGGGCTGGGCACGGGCAGCCACCACTAAGCCGGGAGCACGGACTGAGGCGGGCCGGGGGCCGGTGGCGGCAGCAGGTCTGACACCGTCCTTGGCCCCTGCACCCGCCGTGTCTCCTTAGCAAGCTTCCGGGCTGGTCTCGCCATCCTGGATCCCGGCCAGCGCTCGTGAGGTCCTGTGGCGACTCGGGCGGAGGAGGGTCGGCACAGACTGGCTTGGGCTTGCCAAGCGCTAAGCCCACCGCCCGGGGAGGGGGCGGGCCTGGGGACACAGGGACAGTGACCACGGGGGCTGCCCAGGGGCTCGCAGACCGCCACGCACCGTGTCGAGGTAGAAGGTGCTGGAGCCCACGAAGGAGACAGCGTCTTGCAGGTCATAGTTGTGCACCCCGTTCTGGTGGTCCTGGAAGGGCGCGACAGTGAGGGCGAAGGGCCCCACGCTGCGCGGGCTCCGGTTGGTCAGCCGCACCTCCAGACGCACGGGGTCGCCCACGCGGCAGGCCGCGGCCTCACAGTCACAGGGCTGTCCGTCCACCAGCACGTCTGAAGGGGACACAGGACACGCAACTGTCAAGGACACCGCCCAGCTGGCCTTGCACACCTGTCTTCCATCCATCCATCCACTCCCTCATGCCCTCCCACGCCAAGGCAGCTGCCCCGTCCGTACAGGCTGGATGCTGGGCACAGACGCGGGGCCCCGTCCCTGCTGTCCCGATGTGCAGGCTGGAGAAGACAGGTGTGGACACCAGAGGTGTCCCCCAGAGGGTATGTGCCATGCTGGAGGGGCCCGGGGTCAGCTGGGGTCTCCCACGCTCCTGCCCAGAAGGGCTGAGCTGTGGCCGCGGCCCACAGTGGAGAGAAAAGCCAGGAGAGAGACTCCGAACTGGAGGCCAGGATCGTGGCGGGGGCCGTCCGTGGCGTGCCTGGGACCGGGCTGGGCCGCCACCACACACACATGCACAGTGGCCTGCCCGGAGTCCCCCAGGGAAGGCTGGCCATGCCGGAGGCACCCCTGGGGTGACAGGATGCTAGCAGGGAAAGGTCTGGAACTCGAGGAGCGGAGCAGGGGTGGGGTCGGCAGACTAGAAAGGGCTGTGCCGGGACCCCCACTCCGCTCGAAGCCCCAGGAAGTCCCGCAGGATGGTGGGAAGCGAGGTCTGGGGACCCGCTTGGAGCACGGGTGGGATTTGAGAGTGAGACGTGTCCTTGGGAGAGGCCGACGGGGGGAAGCCGACTTCCAGGAGAGGCCACGTGAAGATGGAGGCACAGGCTGGAGGCCGAGATGCTGAAAGAGCAGGAAGGAGCCCCCTGGAGCCTCCGTGGGGAGACGGCCCAGCCGACACCCAGCCTGCAGCCCTGTGAGGGCGCCAATGCCTATCGCGTGACGCTCACAGTCTGTGGTCCCTTCTGACGGCGGCCCCGTCACCGACGCAGCCAGGCCGGAGGTCACCGGCTCAGGGACCCGGCCGTGGGGGTCAGGGAGGGGTGCCCACGGCCGCATCGTGACTTTGCGTCACCCGCTACTTGCCGTGCGGCTGCAAGGGGCCGACCCCGAGCCCCGCCAGCCCTCTCTCGGCTCGGCTGACCTCTCCGTGTCGCGTCCACAGGCCGACTGGGGACACCCCCCTGCCGGGCGCCTGCTGCTTGGGCCACCAGGTGACCGAGGGGAAGACCCTTCCTCCCGGCCGCTGGGGGCGCCCTGGAGCCCGGGCATAGGCTTGGGTGGCCTGCCATTGAGGGGGGCAAGGAAAACCCTCCCTGCAGGGACGTGCTGTCCTTGGGGTGGGGGGCTCGCCTCTCTCCAACTGACCCTGCACAGCCAGGCCAGGGACGGGAGTGCGAGTGCGTGTGCGTGTGGGAGAGAGATGGTGTTAGAGCACGTGTGTGTGTGAGAACACGTGCATGGGCGACCCATGTGTGTGTGAGAGTGTGAGTGTGTGACTGCACGAGACAGTGTGAGAGCGCGCGTGCGTGTGGATGAGATGGTGTGAGAGCGCGTGTGTGCATGAGAGTGTGAGGGCACGCACGTGTGTGGATGAGAGACGGTGTGAGAGCACGTGTGTGTGGATGAGACGGTGTGAGCGCGTGCATGGGAGACACGTGTGTGTGAGTGTGTGACTGCGTGAGACAGTGTGAGTGTGCGTGCGAGAACACGTATGTGCATGTGAGCAAGAGCGTGTTGGGTGTACACGTGAGCATGGCCGGGAGCATGCATGCGTGTGGACAGAGCGGGCACACGCAGACGGGGGTGGGCAGGGGCCCGAGGTAGCGCGGGGACGGCTCTGGGAGCTGCTAGGCTGGGGTGGGGGAGGGGTGCAGGTCCAGAACCACCCGCCACGTGTCCCCCCCTGAGATCAAGTCTCCCCCCATAGTGCGTTTCTTTAAAATCATAAGCTTTTATAACACATTATAGAAAATTTGGAAAGTTCATAGAAATACGACTTATTTTCTCAAGTGCCCCCCGACTGCTGGCCCTTCCCGCAGCCACCACTAAGCAGCGCGGTGACGACTCCCTCTGCGCCCTGTCCCTGCTGTGTGTTCACCGCCGCGGCTTGGTGGCTGGCGCCCTGGGGCCACGAGAGCAGAAGCACAGTCCACGTGTGGACATTTTCGTGAGAATGTCTTCAAAGGCGCGGGGATTCCGTGAGAGGAATGACCTGGAACGTCCCCGAGCCCCGTGCGGTCGTATCCGCGTTTTCAGTATAAAATACTCCCGGCGTGCGCGTTTCTGCACGGAGCTCCGTCTGAATCCCTGCCTCGCGTCCCGAGGACACGGCGTCATGAACGGAGCCACTGGCCCTGAAGTAAGCGCGTCTCTAGGCGGGTCTGCTACCAGGGTCGCCTGTCCCTCGCCGCATCCCCGGCTCTCCAGGTGGGGAACCCCCCCAAGCCCACCCCGTGTCCCCCGAGCTCCCACCTCGGGAGCAGAGCCTCCGTGGGGCGGGCTGTGTGGGCGCTGGGCCATCGTGGGGTGACATTCGTTCATTCCAGCACCTTCCACCCAGCCCTCCCCCCCAGCTCGCACCTGCAGCCAAGGGGACAGGACCCTGGGAATGCGTAAGAGCTGACGCGGACAAAGTTCTCCGTCCTGCATGACAGCGGCTGCGGCGACAGGGGTGCATGGGGGGCCCTCCGCCGAGCGCAGGCACGGGCTGGCCGGCACACCGGGCCTCGGTCACATCTGCTGAACGTGAACGCGACCGGCATAGTCTAAACCCCTTGAATCGGATGGGAGAATGGAGAGAGCAGGCGTCGGGCGCCTCGGTTGCTGGTTCCATTAAGGGAAAGATACGATTATGTGCAAATCAGTGAAGGGTGGCTGGCTCATTACATCTCTGCTCTTTTTTTCCTTGCAGAGAACCGTGAGTGACCGGCCGCTGAGGACCGGCCTCGGCTCATCTGCGGAGGGGCCCCCAGCCCACCTGTTGGTGCTCCTGTTAACCCTTCCCTGGCCCCCAGCTCCGCTTGCTCCCAGCCCCGCCCAGCCCGAGCAAGGAGGAGGGGAGACGGCGCGGCGTGCAAGGCTACGGGCGCCCCTTCCCTTGGCTCTCTCTAGAAGGAGCAGGGATTTGTGGCCTTGAGGCCAGGCCGGGGCGGCAGGGTGGGGACGGGCCCCTGGCTAATAAGCAGGAGGCTGAGCAGGGTGTTCCCCCGGCCTCCACCCTTCATCCTTGGCCAACCTGGGTCTCTTCCACCTCTCTGCAAAGCTGGGATGACGATCCTGGCCTCAGAGGCCAGGGGCAGGGCTAGAGGACCAGAGAGAGGCCAGAGGACCCAGCCAGGCCTTCCCTGCCCTGGTCTGAGGGGAGTGCCTCCCCCGGGCCCCCGGGTCGCTAGCTCTCCCTCGGAGCTGTGACTGCTTGCCCCCAGGGAGAAGAGGGGTGGCCCTCTGGAGTGGCAGGACCGGTGGGTCCTGCCACCTTCTGTACCTTCACGCACAGGGTGACGACTGTTTCGGCTCGGCCTGGCATGGGTGCCGGAAGTCCTGCCCCCAGGAAACCCCTGGTGCCAGGCCAACGCGGACAGCCGGGCGTGCCCCCATAAAGACCACCCATCGAGTTGGAGAATTCTCGTGCTCAGAAAGCAGCCGTTTCTCCATTTCTGCTGGCCAGCATCTCAGATCAGGTCCAAGGGCCCCGGATGCCCCCACCAGGGGAGGGCACAGCCGAGTGGAGCAGGGGTCCACTGTTTCCCGAGAGAACAATGGGCTTCCTGAATTGAGAAGAGTGTCATGGCTGGTCTCTCCCGGGACCCGAGGGTGCTGGTCCAGAAATCTGGGGAAAACATGCCTAAGGGTGCTGGCGTTGCTGGGGATGCTGGCCGTGCCCTGGTGGGGCTTGGCACCCCATCGGCACTGCGGCCCCGGTGCACCCTCTGCTGGAGCTAATTCCCTTCTGTGGCCCTGAACCGGACCGGCTGTGCCCTGTCCCAGGCAGAGGGTCCTGCTGAGCCAGGCTGCGGGGAGCAGCGGAGACCAGAGGACAGGCCTGGGCGGGCCGTCAGCGGTTCAGGGAACCCCCTAGGAAGGAGCTGGGAACGAATAATTAAACTCTTCTCGAAGGCGAGCTGTTTGGGGGTCATTCCTGATGTGTCTGGATGGAGGAGAGCCACCCGTCCCCTGCTTCCCGGTTCGAGCCCCGTTCACGGCGGCCCCCTGCCCTCTAGATGGGGAAGGTGGGTGCCTCACCCACGTGCCCACAGCAAGAGTGGGAGCCCAAGGGTGGCGGTGGGTGAGCTCCCACAGCGCCCGGGAGCCGTGCACAGGGGACCCCTCCTGGGGGCCGCTGGGGAGTGGAGAGCAGGACACACGGAACTCAGGCTCTGGAGGGTCAAACCTCTTCCCTGGAACCTTCCAGAACCCTGAGTCTGCTTTGCCGCCACAGGGGATGGTGAGGTAGACAGAATAAAGCCCCCTGAAGGATGTCCAGGTGCTCACCCCCGGCATCTGCGGAATATGTCCCCTCCCGTGACAACGGCGACTCGGCAGCTGTGACGAGGGGAGACCTGGGATGGGAGAGTACCCGGGAGTAGCCGGGGGTGGGGTGGGGCTGATGGCATCGCAGAGGCACAGCCTCACGCCTGAAGGTCACACCAAAGTCACTCCTGCTTGGCACCCAAGCCCAGTGCATCGGCACGCCTGGGGTCAGCAGTCAGCACTCCCTCCTCCACCTGAGCCGGGGCCGGCTTCCCCGCACACCTCCCCAGGTCCACACTTCCCGTTCCACCCCTTGCCGTCCAACAGCCACAGGGATGCTGTAAAATGCCATCCAACCGTGTTACCTCCTGGCTTGCCCCTCACCTGGCCTACGGCTTCTCTTTATACTCAGAACAAAAGGGAAGTTCGATCAGATCTTGGCCACCGACCCTGGCTTCCAGGGCCCTTCAGGGCTCCAGCCGGGTCCCCCGATCACACAGGCTGCTGTTCCACCCCACTTCCTGCTCTAAGCATGTGACCTCCCTCCTGGTCCTCTAGCACAGCACGCCCAGCGCCACCTGCCCCAGGGCCTTTCCACCTGCTATTCTCGCCACCTTGGCCCTCTCTCCCAAGAGGCCATTTCTGACCACTCAGTGAAGGGCCCTCTCACCCCGTTACTCTTCCACACCCTCTCTGTTTTCTCATGGTTCTCGACATCTTATTTCTTGTTTACTCATCTGCTTAACTATTAACTGTGCTCCTTCCTTCCTGGATGCTCCGGAGAACTGGCACCTGCCTGGGTCCCCAGCACCAGGCCGAGCAGGCACTCGCTCTGTTTGGTATCGGCTGGACGACCACGCGGCCAGACGAGGGCACGGGTGTGCGCTGGGCTGCCCCTGAATCCCCACCTGCGTTCACTGGCTGGGCCCCCCGCCCCCCCGGCCCCCGGGCACTTGTCTGTAAGCTGTGTCTCAGAGGGACCAGGCCATGTCCCTGAAGCGCCCCCTGCAGGGAGGACGTTAGGACCAACGTGCCCCTGCCCAGCTCTGGGTCCCCGACTCGCAGATGGGACTTCTGTGGAGGACGTGATTTATGCAGAGGAATCTCATGTCGTGAGAACTCTCCCGGGAGCAGATTAGTCTCTTCCCTCAAAGCATTAAATCGGGCCACAGTCCATCTTCTCCCTCCACCCCCGGGGCTGCTTCTCCTTCACTCTGAATACCAGCCAGAGTCACGGACTTGATTTTGTCTGGCTCAGAATTCCTCCTGAAGCCGCTGCCCCGTTTATGCTACGACACATCCCCGGGCTCTGGCAGAAGCACCTGCTAGGAACAGACGCCGAGAGGAGGGAAGGGCGCGAGGAGACGGGAAGGTGCCCACGCCAGCCTGCGTCTTGGCCAAGGGCAGCCACTGCTGGTGGGGGCTCTGGCGGGGAGCCGGCCGTGAGGACAGAGACGGGGGGCACCCTGGGTGGGGACAGCAGGCTCGGGCTACCCCCGCCTGCAGGTGTCTTACTCGGGGCCAAGCCCCCGGCGGGCAGACGACAGGTGGGCACACACAACAGGTGTGGCTGCGGCGCAGGGACGCTGAGGTCGGGGCGCTGCCGGAGCTGCCGGGGTCTGGGCCCAAGGGCCTGCCCCTTCCCGGACGAGGGTGCCTGGACAGAATGCCTGCCACCCAGGTCTTGGAATCGGCATGGAGGCTGGGGTCCCGTTTTGGGGGGCAGGGGCTCTGCCCTCTAGCCTCAGTTTCCCGTATCCCTCCTGGAGGGGCTGAAGCAGCTCTGGCTCGCCACGAAGGCTCCCGGGGGGCCGACGCGAGGCCAGGTGAGGCCCCGCTGGGTTCTGCCGGATGCAGCCTCCACTGAGCTCTGCTCTGCTTCGCCAGGGGTGGCGGGAAGGAGCCCGCCTGTCTCGGTGCCTTGGAGATACGGAGACGCAGCCCTCGGGATCCGCCAACCAACTTCACGTGTTTCTCTCCAGAGGTTTCCGTGACCCGAAGGAGCCCCGGAGAAGGTGGAGAGCTCAGTGGAAGGGGCTCGTCCGGATGCGGTCCCAGCACGCTCTGGCACGGACTTCCCTGATCCTCCTGCTGGTGACAAGCGTGCCGGTTCCTCGGGCACTGGTTGTATCCTCGCCACTGCTGTGAGGCCCCTGGGTGTCACCCCACCCTGAGCCGGCCCTGCAGATGAACAGTCAAGGCACGCGGAGCACAGTCGCCGGCCCCGCTGCACGGCGGCCAGTGCAGAGCACCCACGGCAACCCGCGGCTCCGGAGCCCGTTCATTCTTTACCAGCGTTACTGAGACGCTGTACACTTCACCGCGTACAGGGCACAGCTCAGCGGGTTTTAGTGCGTTTCCAGAGCGGGGCAGCCATCGCCACATACAGTTTGAGAATGTTTTCATCACGCCCAAAAGAAACTTCGTTCCCTCAGCCTCACCCCCACCTCCTTGCTCCCCCAGCCCTAAACAGCTACTGACTTTCCAGCTCCAGACATTTCCCTGTTCTGGACTCTCACACGAGTAGAACCGTGCATGGTCTTTTGTGTCTGGCTGGTCTCACTTCACATACTGTTGTCAAGGGTCACCAAAGTTGTAGCAGACATCAGTGCTCCGTTCCTCTTTATGATGGGATAGGATTCCCATGTGGACGCGGGGTGATGGTGCCGTGGGCTTCCGGGGACGCGGTCTGCATGGACGCGGGGCGATGGTGCCGTGGGCTTCTGTGGACGCGGTCTGAGTGGACATGGGGTGATGGTGCCGTGGGCTTCTGTGGATCTGGTCTGCGTGGACATGGGGTGATGGTGCCGTGGGCTTCCGTGGACATGGTCCATGTGGACGTGGGGCGATGGTGCCATGGGCTTCCATGGACGCGGTCTGCGTGGATGCAGGGCGATGGTGCCGTGGGCTTCCGTGGACGCGGTCTGCGTGGACATGGGGCAATGGTGCTGTGGGCTTCCGTGGACTCAGTCTGTGTGGACGTGGGGCAATGGCACCATGGGCTTCTGTGGATGCAGTCTGCGTGGAACTGCTCGGTCATGTGGTAAGTCTAACTTTCTGAGGAACTGCCACGCTGCTTTCCACAGCAGCTGCACCATCCCCCTTCCCACCAACAGGGAGCGGGGTCCTGATTTCTCCACGTCTGCATGCCTGCTGTTGTCTTCTTGGTTCCAGCCACCCTGGTGGGGATGAAGTGGCATCTCACGATAGTTTTGCTTTGTATTTCTGAGACTGAGCCATGCCCGGTCACGCCGCTGTGGCCCTTGCTACCCACGGAGCCCACTGGTGAAGTCTTGACTCACTCCATCCATAGCTATGAGAACCTTCTGGAATCCCAAGCCCTTAGCTCCCACTCCTTCTGAAGCCCAGGGCCAGATGGCTGGGCCTTAGTGTGGGACCCTCTCCTCCCACGCATAACAGAAAGTAGGGGCCTGGCAAGTCCAAGGCCACCGGTGATTGTGAGGCCAGACTCTGGGACAACCAGAGGCTGAGGGCATGGCTGCAGGTGAGGGGCAGGCTGGAAGCAGGGGTTACGGAGCCCCACGAGGAGCCGATCCTGACGGCGCACAGGTCAGAGGCAGCGGGCAGTCAGGCTGGGCCTGTGGGGCCCACAGGTGTCTGTGCAGTCTGCTCTGTGCAGAGAAGGTAGGCGAGGGGCAGGGCCAAGTGCAAGCTCCCGGCAATCAGGAGACATTTGCTAACCAGCTGTGAACAGCCCTGTGGTTCTAACTTCCAGGAGACTTCTCCCAGGAGAACTTCCTGGCCGCGCTGTGCTGAGCATCTGCCTTCTTGGGCCTAGAGTGCGCTGAGCGTCCAATGCGGAAGTGCACGTGCCCGCAGTCTCGCTCAGAGTGGGCAGCAGAGAGGAGTAGGGAGAGCAGGGGCAGAAGCTGAGGCAGGACCACCCTGGTGGAGCCAGTCTGTACAGTGGGCTCCTCGGAGGGGAAAGGGAACACCTACAATACCAGCCCGCCCCAAGGTCATGTGCAAATCACC
Organism: Ailurus styani; assembly: GCA_002007465.1. Classification (NCBI taxonomy): domain Eukaryota; kingdom Metazoa; phylum Chordata; class Mammalia; order Carnivora; family Ailuridae; genus Ailurus; species Ailurus styani. The sequence continues at coordinate 2,262,866 of LNAC01000156.1, read as the reverse complement.
TTTAGTGGCAATGAGTGTGGATTTCTTGCTCCCTTGGCTTATCAGATAACCTGCGCATTTCTTCTTTAGGACAAGATTCCCAAGGCCAGCAGAGCCCAAACCCTGAGCAAAGACACCTGCCCCGCCTTCTCCCCGCCTTGGGTGATTGTAAGAATCCGGCGGCCAATAGACTTTAAGCACAAGTGTCTGATTTTGGATAAAACTTTTTAAAAGATGTGAGAACAATACAGTAGAAATTAATTCGGTGAAGACCTAGAAGAGCCGAAGTGAGCCAGGCTTGTGAGGCTCTGGCCAGCCTACCTCAGGGAAAGCCCCCGTGAACTTTAAACCACACGAGACACGCACATTTTTCTAGTCAACATAAACTTGGGGTGGGCCTAAATTTTGGAGTTGAATTTGATTTAGTTGAGGCTTGGGAGTTACTAGAGAAGCCCGATCACTTTTTAAATGAAGCAAAAGAAATTCAAGCAGAAAAACAAGCGAAGCCTGGGACGTGAGGAGGGCGGGACGCGAGGGGACCGGGGGCCACCCTCCTCCGTGGCGCCAGCTGGCGGGCCGTACCTTGGAAGAAGGTACAGGCAGACCCAGTACGAGCCCCTGCAACGTCCAAGCATCCAGGAGGAAGTGGAGAACTTTCTCGAATGCCAACAAGGTAGCAACCAACTGACAGGCTTTCCTTCTTTACCAATGAGAGCCCGTAACTGCCTTTTTCTCTTGGGCTGACAGGAAGCCCAGTGCCAACAGTGTAGCAATCGACAGCACCACACCAGCCCTCAGTGAGCTGCCTTGCAGTCTACACGTGTGTGCATGCGTGCACACACACACACACACACGCACACTCTCCTGCAGGTCTTGACCGATTATGCCAAATGCGGTTTCCCTTAAGTGGACATTTTAATTTTAATTAGGCTACTTTGTTGTATATTGAGAGAGTTTGGAGGAGAGATCGGAAGCCTGGGCATGCCAGGGGGTGGGGTGACGGTGTTCTGGGTGGGGGCCTCGCGCACAGGCCGAGCACATCCGCGGAGGGGCAGCAAAACGCACAGCCCCCCCACTCTTCCCCACGCCCTGCCCCCACTGTCTGAGCCCCCTGCCTGTGGGGAAGGGGGCCATGCCCTCGGGGTGCGGGCTCAGAGAGGCAGGAGGAGGGCTGGCTCCGTGTGCCCCAGAACCACAGAGCGGTTTCCGGAGAGCGCAGCTCAGCCACCGGGCTCCCCCGGGTCGCGGGGCCAGAACGCAGGCTCTCCCTACCCCGCCGGCGATGGTCAGGGTGTGCGCCACGGGCGGCCGGAGCTCTGCTCTCCATCCACCAAATGGCACGCGTTTGTAACAGTTATTGAGGTAGCTAATTAGTCCATAAAGCAGAATGCCTGCTCCCCGGCATCCGGGGAGGGAGCCTGCTCGAGGCCCACGTGTAATTACCCTCAAGTGGAGGACAGCTCCCGAGGAGCCGTTTGGCTCTCTTGGGTAAATAATTTACTTTTACAACTTTTCATTAAAGATTAAAGGGAATTAAATTAAAATTAAGGCGAGCTGGAATCGCAGGGCAGGCCCGTGCAGCTTGGCGTTCCCGTGGAGGGAGTCCGGTCCCCGGAGCACAGCCGCCAGCCGGCCGGCCTGGCACAGGGCGTCCAGCGCTGCAGGGATGTGGCGGGGGGGGCATGGAGGGAGCCCAGGGCAGGTGGGGGGGCCAACTCCCCCGGGAGACAGGCCTTGCGCTGCATCCTGGCGTGGCTCGTGCCTGCCCGTGACCGGTGGTGAACATGAGCAGAGACACTCGGGTCTGGGGTCCCAGCCCACGGACACCGTCCACGCTATAGGGCTGAGCTCAGACGCCAAGTGGAGGGTCGGGGCGAGCCCTTCAGACACCAGAGCTTCTGCTTCCTCATCTGAAGGTGGGCACGATGCCCCGCATCCAGCCAGAGGCTGGGCACGTGGACTGGAGGAGACAGGCCTGGGCCAGGGCTGAGCTGGGAGCTCGCCAAGTACGGGGGGCTGGTGGGAGGGGTCCTAGGCAGAGGCTCTGAGCGCGCTGCCACGGCCCCTTCAGTCCCAGAGACTTGAACCCAGGTCTCCCCCCACCAACGCCGGTGCACGCCCTGTGCCGGAGGGCTCCGTGCTGATGCCGATGTTTGCAGCCACCTGTGCCCCCTCCCCGCCCCGGGCTTCTGTGCTGGGCTCCGGGGCCTCTGAAGGGCACGCCGCCCCACCCCTGCATCACAAGGCCCTGCACGCTCAGAGCCTTCCCGCCTCTTCCCTGAAGGAACATTTGAACTTGAGAAGGTTCTGGTGGCAGAGGCTGGCCGGGCGTTTGCCAAGCCGTTCCCTTCCTGCCGGGCACAGAGCCAGGCTGCAGCCTCCCGGTGGCGAGTGTGAACGCGGGACGGAGTCCCGGCCAGGGCGCAGGAGGGGAAATGACGTCCCCAAACCTGGCCCACGAACGCGTCCCTCCTACCACCCCCATCGCCCCACCAAGACGGAGGAGTGGGGCGAGGGGCCTCGGGGGAGGCCACCGTGAGGGCTGGGCCACAGAATGGGCAGAACTGCGGTCCCCCCATGAGTTCCGGACAGCCCCCCTCAACCAAGAACAGCATGAAACCTAAATACAGTAAGGCTGCTGTTGGGTCCCTGGATTCGGGCTGTTCCCACCGCGCCGAGGGTGACACGTGCAGGCCTCGAGCCCCCGGGACCAAGCTCCCAGCACTCAGAAGGAACCGCTGCAGCTCGGAGCTGACAGGCCCCGGGGCCCCCTTCCTGCCCGTTGGCACAGAGAGCACCCTGGCTCGCTGGGGACAAGCCTCTCGTCAGCCCGCCCCCCGGCCGCCTCGATTCGGACAAGCGCATCAGACCACAGGAGACAAACTGGGAGAAAAGTGGGAGAGAAAAATGGAAAATCTGCCTGCTGGCTGGTTGCGTTAGGCAGAGCCCTCTTTCTGAGAACAGCAGAGAATTTAAACTGACTCCTCTGTCCCCGAGCAACGTCCATACCTTTTCAATCGCTCATGTTTTCATCTCGTTGCAAGCCTTTCTACGTAAAGCGGGTTCCGCCACCCGGGGAGCCCCCGCACCGGCTCCGGGGCGCGGCGCCAGGCCCGGACCACCTCCCCTGCAGGCCGGGTCACAAGGCGCAGACCCGCAGGCCGTCCTCTCTGCTGAGCAGGCGCGAGGGGGGTCGGGGGGCGCGGGAAGCGGTCCACGCGGGCTGCTGCTCTGCCTGGGGGCCCACCCTGCCCGCCTGTCCCGCTCAGCCCCCTCCCTCCCCCGGGAAGCACGCCCCCCCGCCCCGGTGCCAGGGCCGCTGTGCCGGCTGCACCTGGCGCTCTGCCCTGGCCTGGGGGGCGCAGCCTCTGAGGCCCGGGGCTGGGCACTCCCTCGTTCCCCGGAGCCCAGCATGGACTGTGTACAAGGGGCCCCCCTGGTCCCGTGGCCGCAGGCGACACACCTGAGCAGGGCGGTGACTGGAGCTGGTACGTGCGTGGGCGGCCCTGGGGGCGGGGCCGACAAGCCCTGCCGGGCGGCCGTCACCCAGCCTCGGTCTCCCCGTCTGCAGGATGGGAACAGGGTGCCTTCCCGGGACGGATGCCAGACAACAAAGGGCCCCAGAGCTGGGCGCCTGGTGGCTCAGTCGAGTGAGCGTCTGACTCTCGTTCCAGCCCAGGTCATGATCTCGGGGTTGTGAGATCGAGCCCCGGGTCGGGCTCTGTGTGTGCTGGGCGTGGAGCCTGCTTAAGATTCTCTCCCACTCTGCCCCTCCCCCTCCTCTAAGAAAAAAAGGGCTACCGAGCATCAGGACGCTGTGTGCTGTGTGCGTGCAGGCCTGTGCGAGCCTGCTGTCCGCCCCCAGGGCAGGGTCCCTCCGCGGAAAGCCCTCCCCGCTGCAGCCTGGCTGTCCCTGCCTGTCCCCGCCGTGTCCCCACACACCGGGAGCCCGAGACAGGGCCTGTGGCTCGCTCCGCTCTTGACCGGTGAACGCCCGTGAATGCAGGCGTGTGAGAGGGAAGGGGCCGGTCCCTGCCGAAGCCGCTGCCCGCCTCCCCGCTCCCCGTCTCCCCGCAGCCGCTGCCTCCGCCACCACGGCAGGATGTGAACACCCACTCTCGCGAGGCTGCCTGTGCACTTGGCATGTTCTCAGAGCTTTGGATGGATGATCCCATGACGCCTCACAAGGGCCCTCCGACGAAGAGGACTCGCTGTCGCCATTTCACGGATGAGGCGCACAGAGGTGAGGTCACCTGCCCGAGATGATTCAGCTGCAGAGCTCACACACCTTGCTTCCGAGCGAGTTCATCTGTCCCCTGCAGCAGCAGCCGCGACACAGGCGGGATGGATTGCCCCGTGGACACAGAGGAAGCGAGCGCAGGGCCAGCTCAAGGGCCTAGAGCCCTCGCCCCTCCACAGGGCGGTTCAGCTGGGGTTCTGCCTGCGCAGAGGCTTGCGGGGGCCAGGCGGGCAGAGGGGGCAGTGGTGGAGGCCTTGTCAAGGGCAGGGCCTGGGCCAGGCCAGCGGGGCTGCAGGGGCCACCCTGAGGAATGACCGCCCTGCTCCCCACGGAGCCGATCGATATGCTGTTGGAAATGAGTCTAGCCTGTCCCAGCGAAAGGTTACGGGCAGCCCACCTGCTCCGCGCACCTGGCCACGCATCTGAGAAGTCTGGCCCAATTCTGTCAGACGTCAGTCTGAAATCGTGGTGGGTTTCTCAGCTGTGAAATGACCAGCAGACCAAACTAAACAGACCACATCTTTGTGGGGGTCCAGAGACCACAGATGCTCAGGGGTCAAGACCACAGCCCTTGGCACTGACTACAACGTGGCCCTTCCAGAAGCCAGGTCGCCCAGAAGCATCCTCGCTCCAGGTATCAGGGCCCTGCACTGGCTCTTATTTCTCGGCCCCTGCGTGCTGTCCACCTGCTTCCAACAACAGTGTGTAACCACTGGCCACAGGGCTGGGCTCTCGCGTCTTTGCTTCTGGAAGTTGCTGTGGCTCTGTGGTACCCCCGGCTATCATGACCCCCGCAGCTCATCTGACCTGCCTAGCTGTGGGGCTCCTGGGTCCAGGCTGGATACTTCCTCACCTATCTTCACAAACAACCAACACTAGACTACACGTCATCCACCTATCCCTATCCACTCACTCAGCATCCATTCACGCAGCCACTCACCCTCGTCCACCAGCTACTCACCTATTCAAGAACCCCATCCTTCCAGCACCACCCACCTACCCACCCACCTGCCACCCATCCATCCACTTGCCACCCATCCATCCACTTGCCACCCATCCCTTCCTCCCTCCCTCTCTTACCCACTGACGATTACATTTCTCAATTGCACTTTCCCCCTTTACCAATTTGCTCTGTTCCTCCTTCAGGGAAGGACACCGCCAGTGTCCGCTGGACTCAATCACACGACAGGGCCTGAGGGGACACGAACGTCCCCAACACCAGCCTTTCCTAGTCCTTCCAGATTTGTCCATGCTTCCCTGGGGCCTTGATCTTGCCTTTACTCAGCTGCCTGAATCCAACAGGCCACACTGACTCCTACCTCTGCCATTTATTTGTCGTTTGCCCTGTGGCAAGCCACTCATCTTAGGAGTTCCAGAATCCTCACTTGGAATACAGACTGAAGGCAGCCCTAGGGACGAAGGGCACGTACCCGCCGCTGGCATGCCGCTGAGCTGGACCCCGTCGGCCCCCTTCCCGCACGCTGTGTCACAGCTGGCTCACAGGATGGCTGGTTGTCTGCTGGTTTGAGGCCTCGGCTGGAATACAATCACACGTCTGCACCTCCCAACCCCATTTCTTAGCACTTAGTAGACATTCAATAAATATTTGCTGCACTGAACTGACTTCATCACGCCAAGTATGAACCCTTGAGCTGAGGTCTGCAGAGAGAGAGAGGGATGCTCTGGAGCACTCTGGCTCATGTGGCTCAGGGGTACCCACGTGGCAGCACAGCCAAGCCTTCCCTGGCTCTCTGGGCCTCGGGGTCCTGCTGTGAAATGAGGGAATCACCAGTGACCCCCAGAGACCTTTCCCTCTGTCTGGTCTCAGCCACCTAATCGCCAGCACATGCCACCGCAGACTCACGGATGGCCCTAGGGGACAGCGACCCCACCAGAGAGAGCACTGACGTGCCCGGGGGCACAGAGAGTCTGGTGGCCACTGACGCCCACACAGGCACTGCCCTAGGGTGAGGCCTTTGTCCCCCAGGGGCTGGCAGTGCTACCTGCAGACACCCTCCCACCACAGGCAGCCTTGACTTAGGGGCGTTGTCTCACCCAAGGTCATGGCCCCTTCCCCAGGGGCCCACGTCCAGTGACTGGCTGACACGGGGTACTGAGGCCCAGACTCTTCACCCCAAGGAGCCATCCCTGCTCCAGAGCTTTCATGGGGTCAGCGGAAGCCTTCGCGGGGGCTGCACCTCAGCCTGGCTCCTCCCTGCACCTGGGCTGCTCCCTCCCTTATCCTGCAGGACCCCACGTGCCAGTCTCCACCCCAGTGCGGGATGTAAGCGGAAGGTACACCCCCCTTCCCTCCTGCTCTTACAAAGCCAGCCTTCCATTTGAGTCAGAGACTTAAACCCTGGCTGAACGTCTTTCTGAGCCTCTGTTTCCCCATCTGTAAAATGGGCCAAAGCACTAAGTGCACCTGGCACCCCTGTGATGATCACACAAGGTGAACCATGGAAGCTGCACTGTGCCCGGCGCTGTCGCCGCCCGGGGTCCCAGGAAGGGCCGGCAGGGCCATCTGCTCTGGCTGTCAGGGACCCCAGGTGGGCCAGTGGGCGGTCCTTAAAAACGTGGTCCTGCTGAAGCACCTTCATTTTTTATCTGGAACAATACGGTCCCAGGGATGGTGCCCGGGCCCCACAGCGGCCTCCGTGGGAGAAGAGGGCACTCAGGAGGGGAGACAGACACAGATTTGTCCCTGCCCCGCCGCACTCAGAAGACAGTCCTGCGACACGCCGAGGCCGCGGGCTGGCACCCGGAACGCCGGCGTCTGTCCCCGTCCCGAGCCTGCGAGTGCCCGTCACCCACCCGGCGCGTGTCCACAGGAGCTGGAGCTCACGCCGCCGTGTCCCGTGGGCAGCCGGCTGTGTCGAGCCGGGCTCGACATCCTCCCGGCTGGTGGAGGGAAAAACCGAGCACCTGGGCTCGCTTCCCGCAAGGCCTGTCCCGACCTGCTCGCTCTCTGCTGGTTGTGGGGCACAGGGGCGAGGTCCCGGAGGGGGAGGCGGACACAGAGTCCCTCCCGCCTGGGATGTGCAGGGCAGCGGGCTGGAGGTGCGGGGGCGGGGGAGGCGAGGGGCACTGAGGCCCGGCTCGAGGAGGGGAGAAAGTTCCGGAGCTGGAGGGCGGGGACGGCCACACACACCAGGAGCACACCTACGGTCCCCCAACCGTACAAACGCTCCTGTGGTCAAGTTCACATCACGTGTACTTTGCCGCATCAAAAAAATCTATGAAAGCAGATACATAAAACTTATAAATCAACTTCCTGAAACATTTTAAACAGCATTTAAGTAAGTCTGTAAGTGGGCCAAACAGAATCAAAGGCTTTTCCCCTAAAAGAGACTGCGAAAACGTCAGACTGTAAACAGACTCACGAGACGGGTACATTTAACCGGAAAGCTTAAGGACGAACTAAGGTTTTGAATTTAATGTCATACATGTAAATAGCTTTTTAAAAGAAAGCTAAGTCTTTGGACAATTTTACTATGAAAAGCAAAACAAAACGAAAGCACCTCCAAGAACTTGAAATACATGATGTGCCGCGTCCAGGGCCGCGTCCCTCTGCCTCCAGCCAGGATCCCTGGGCCCCCTCCCCATGCTGGGGCCCCAGCGCAGGGCCTGGCCTCTCTCTCCAGCAACGGCCATCTGGCCCATCTCAGGAGCCCTCAGTTGTGCTCCCCTTAACCCTACGTTTCCCAGAATGGGTCCACAGCCACCTGCCTCCAGCTGCCTTGGGCAGGGGATGTAACAGTGAACTTCATTCCTGGCCCCCGAGCCCAAGGGGGGGCCTGAGGTTGTGCCGCCCACCGCTCTCTGTGGTGCTGAGCCCCAGGAGACAGGGTCGGGGACACCCAGCCCTCTGCTCGCCCTGGCCCTTCCCGCATGGCTCCCCAAGGCCCCATGAGTGCTCAGCGGGCAAGGGGTTCTCCGGACAGGTCGCTGTGCTCACGGCCCTCGGCACGCTCCTATTCAGCTCCGGGCAGGGCCTGCTCTTCTCAGGGAGTTTCCTGGGTTACGGGCCCGACTGGGCCCCCGGAGCTTGACCACACAGTGGGGAGAGGCCAGGGGGCAGGAGAGGGCGGGTCTGCCCAGCTGTCTTGCGGGCAGTGGTGTGGCCCGGAACCCCCGTGCTATGGAGGGGGCCCAGAACGGGCCATCTCAGCAGGGACACAAACCAGCCTTCCCTCGGTGGCCCACCTTAGGAGGCCAGCCTCTCCCACTCGCTCGAGTTGTGGGCCCCCAGCCCCCACCACCCTCACGGTCACCCCTGGCCCGGGATGGGGTGCCCAGTCCCTGACTGACCCACAGACCTCAGAGCAGGGAGGGCCTCGGGGACTCCTGGGCCGGCGACCCGGGACCCCGGGACCCGGGGGCCTGCCCCCCCCCTCCCACCAGGAGCGTCTCCTGACCACGTGGCAGGTCCTGAGCCGCGCCGCCGGGGACGGTGAGGAAAAGCACAGCAGAGTCCCACAGGGATGGCAGGAAGGACAGAAGTGAGAGCAAACGTGAGGTGATGGAGGAGCGCGGCTGCCACAGGCCCTGATGAGACGCAGGGTGTGGGCTGGGGACTGGGCACCCGGAGGAGATTCCAGATGCACGGCTGGAGGGCCGACAAACATGCCTCGGAAGCAACCCCCCGTCCGGCTCCTCTGTGCCCTCCACGGTCCTGCCAAGTCGGTTTAGGGAGAAGCCCACCCGCCTGCCCCGTCTCATCACGGGGCCTGCGCGCAGAAGGAATTCCCTGCCGTCTCCTCCATGCCTTTTCCATCCACAGCCCCCTCCTCCACTCCCGGGCTCTAAGCACCTGCTAGCTGCCTGCTGACGGCCTGGGGCCTGATCGCCCCCCACTCCCCGTGTCTTGACCCCCACAGGAACCATCCGGAATACCTTTCCTTTCGTTTCAACGTGTGTCTGATGCTTTCTCCTTGACAACACGGCTTCCCCGTGCCCACTGCAAGTCCAAGGTTGAAGGGCTAACCTGCGCTCCACCCCAGGCCTGAGGAGCATGCGCAGCCACTTGACTACATGGCGCAGGTGTGGACTGGCAGCCCCCAGGCCTGGGTTCCAGCCCCAGCCCTGCCTCTGGGAGCCCGGGGCCACCTGGACCCCCATACTGGGGGTGTCTGACCTCCGGGCTTCATCCAAACAGAAGGCCTGCGCATGTGTGGACGCGTGCGGTTTACATCACTCCTCTGGAGGCTCTGGGGGTCCCAGGGAAGCACGCCGGCAGCGGGGAGAATGGGACGAGTCTTGGGGTTCATGGTGGGCCAACATACGCCCTTCGCTCTCTGTCCTTGTCATCCCGGATGCGGAGAGCAAAGGGCAGGGAAGAGATCACGTTGGCACGAAGATGGGCCGGGAAGGGCCCCGCCTGGAGGAGTGCGGGGTTACTGGGGGCCCCTGCCTGTCCCTTCTCTCTCTAGGACAGGCAGAAAGTGGCCTTTCTAGAAGGCGCAGAAGGCTTCTAGAGATCAGCAGACCAAAGGACGCCGGGTCCTTGGCAAAGCTTCCAACAGATCCCAGGCTGCCCCTGAAGACGCTCCTTCACGGGGTTCTAGGTGCCCACTCGAGGGTCCCTATGAGCTCTGAGACGCCCACTGCAGGTACGGCAACAGCGGCTGTAGCCCCCCCCAACTCCTGAAAGCTGCAGGGGCCCCTGCGTTGGGCTGTTCCCACGCCCTGCTCTCCACCGCACAGCCCGGACAAGGAGGCCCTTGCCCTGTTCAGCTACCACGTGAGACAGCCCAGCTGGACACCGGGTGTTGGTGACACGGATCCCCGGGGCCCGGGTGCTTTACGCAGGGCAGGTGCCCAGCAGTGTGACAATGGCCCTGGGGAGCTCGGCGGGGACCGGAGGCCCCGGGGTGACTTCAGGGGCCATCCAGGCTAATCTGGTGCTCCGCTGCTCTGAACAGTAGCGCAGGGCTTCTGCTGATGGCCCGTGCAGGCCTGGGCACGGGGCAGGAGCCCCCCACGCGCATCCCCAGTCCTGCAGCAGCTGCCGAGGGGCGGGAAGGGCGCCGGCTAGGGGCCCGACAGCGGGGGCCCAGGGAAGTTCAGGGAAGGCCTGTCCTCGCCCGGCACACAGCCCATGTCTGGGACACCTTTGCAGCCTCTGACGGTGCTGCTTCACTGGTGCCCCCAAACCAGCACAGGCTCCTCCTCTGAGTGATGGGACCTGGCCTGCAGGCCCCTCCCACAGGCTCTGAGCACCCATGGAGCACCCCTCCCCCGGGCTGTGAGCTGCCGCAGCCCCTCACCTCCCAGGCCCGGCCCCTACACCAAGTTCCTTCCAGGACCCGCCCTCGTTCTGCTCCAGCCCACACAGCAGCCGTCTCCCCGGCAGCCCCATGGGGGGTGCCAATGGACCCTGCCTTTCGCTCCCGCCTCCACCGCAGCTCAAGAAAGGCCCAGTGACACCTCTACGCCCCCCCTTTCCGTGTCCCCTCCATCCACTCTTCCAGCCAGCCCCACCAGCTCCACCTACCTGGCCTCCTGGCTGCTATTCTCATTCTCCACAGAGCTGTACAAATCATATTGCATAACTCCCCTGCTTAAAAACCACCAGTGGCTCTTTAGTTCACTTAGAATAAAAACCCACACACTGTTGCAGCCTCCCCAGGACCCTCTGTAGCCCGGCGCCTGCCCATCCCCATCTTCTCCCCACAGCCCACAGGGCCTCCTTCTGCTCCTCGGAGGCACCACACTTGCTGCCACCTCAGGGCCTTTGCACGTGCCGCTGCACCTGGAACACTGCCCCAGATCTGCCGTGACTGCACCCTGCTCATCATTTGGCTCCCAGCTCACGGGCTGCCCGCAGAGAGGTCCCCCCCGGGCCCTACGGGCCCTTAGTTGCCGTCCCTGTTCCGTATCTTAGCAGCGCAGCACCGAGTGAACAGTCTTCGTGTGTGGGTCTCTGTGGACCATCTGTCTCTGCAGCAGAAGTCGGGAGAGGACAGAACAGACTCTCCCTCACAACCGCAGAAAGAACCAGCCCTCCCGACACCTTGATCTCAGTCTTCTGGCCGCCAGACCCAGGAGACCAGAGAGTTCTGTTGTTTAGGCCGCTCAGCTTGGACCTTGTTGTGGCGGCTTCAGGGTGCTCGGGAGAAGAAGGCGGCCCCTGCCCACTGTGCAGAGGGCTTACGACGGGGGTACGTGGGAGCAGGGAGCGCTGGCTAACTAAGGGGCACAGCAAACTCCCCCGAAACACAGCGGCCCAAACAGCCATTTGTTTGGTTCCTGATTCTGAGCTGAGTCAGGGGTTGAGGGAGGGCTCAGCGGGGCCTTCTGTCTGTCTCTGATCCGTGTGACGTCCGTGGGGCCTGCGCTCCTTCCTGCCCCGTCCCGGAGGCCTGCGTGGCCGCACACGGCACCGCGGTCTCAGCGTGGTCACACGCTGCATGTGCTGCTGACACCCGAGGGGCGGCGAGGGAGCTGGCAGGCCAGTGGAAGGCTTCGGTGCCCCTCTGCCACATTCTAGGGGGTCAAAGCAGCTACAGGGCCTCCCCCGATCCAAGCAGGTGCAGAAAGAGGCCCGTCCCGTCGATGGGCGAGCGCGAGGCCGCCCCGGGAAGCACCACTGTGGCCGCGTCTGAAGGAAACACCATCTGCCACGGGGGACAGATCTGCAGGCAGAGCCGCGGGTTCCCAGCACACACACCCCCCCCGACCCCCGTAGCAGGGCCGCACTCGGAAACAGCAAACACGGCGGTCGGGGGAGCAGGCCGGGGCGCGGGCGATGGGACACGCCGACCCGCACCGGGGAGGCCGCTTCCGGCTCGGGGAAGCCTGCCGGCAAGCAGATGCTGGCAGCCGGGAGGTGGGCGACGGGAGGCTGGAATCAGCCTTTCTGCTCCCTCCTGCTCCGGCTGGTCGGCCCCTTACCGCCCGTTGCTGACAAGCAGCACGGACCCCTCTGGGCAACGACACTGCCTCGGCGAGCCCGACACCGCGCTCGCTCGGCCTGCTTCCCGCAGGAAAGCGACGGCATCCCGGAGAGGCCTCCCGGGCAGGGCACCGGGGTCCTGGCCCGGGGGGCTGGCGGCCCGGCCTTTGCTGGTAAAGGCCGGGGAGAGACGCGGGCCAGCTGTCTGTGGGGTTCAGCGCAGCAGCACCGTCGGGACCCACCTCCCCGGCGTCCGAACGTTCACAAGCTGGACATCCAGCTAAGGAACCAGGACGTTCAATTTGTTTTATCCCTCCTCCTAACTTGACAATGACACCTTCGAAACGATAGGGAGGGCCAAGTTCAATTCACTGTAGAATCTCTGGGCCCCTCAGGGTTCAGGGCAGGAGAGGGGAGACGCGGGGAGCCAGCCCCGGCCGGCTCTCCCCCACACACACACACTTCGCCCTGACGCGCCTTCGACGACCTCAGGGCTGGAGATGTCCCCTCTGACCGCAGACGCATGACGGACCCCACCCGCGCCGGCCCCTCCAGCACGTGGCATTGGGCTGGCGAGCGCTGGGGGCACCGGACCTGCCCTCCCATCCCTCGCTGCTCTCCAGGCTGGGTGGCCCCACAGAGATGGCCCCTGACCGTCAGCCCTGAACCCAGGGCCACACGGCCACTCGCTCGCCAAAGCCGGAGCCCTCACCCCTTTCTGGGACTCCAGCGCCCGCCTGCTCCCTTCTCCCGGCCTCTGCCCACGGTGCTCTGCTCCCCTTCCCACCTTTCTCCTCTGTGCTCTCCACCCGGGGCAGCGGCCCGCTACGGGGCAGGGAAGCTCCCCCCGCCACACCAGGCAGAGGACAGGGAGCCCTGACTCCTTACAGATGGACTCATGGCCAAGAAGTGGCCGAGTAGCCAAGCAGACGGCCTGCTAAGGGCTGTGGCTTCAGGGGCCCAGAAGAATGGTGTGTCGTGAGCATATGAGAAGCCAGCATGCAAATCAGGCTGCTTGAACAGTTTGTTCTCTTAAATAATTCAGTCATCTCCACCATCTTCTGAGCAGCATGTGTTTGCTCAGCAAGCGGGTGCAGGCCTGGGAACGGGGGCCCCCGGATCACCCCTCTTAGCTATGGGACTTAGGACTCCATCAGAGCCCTGAGCTGCACTCTGTCCCCCAGAGAGCGGGGATCAAAACCCCAGCCCTAAAGCTCCCGGGGTGATGGCGGTGGGGCAAGGCCACGGCCAAGGCCCTGCGGCCACAGCAGACCCCAACTGGAGAGAAATGGAGGCTCCCTGTCCGCCGAGTCCCGTGTCCACGCGGGCCGTCCCGGCTCACACCTCCCCTCGGAGTCCCGAGTCCACGCGGGCCGTCCCGGTCACACCTCCCCTCAGAGTCCCGAGTCCACGCGGGCCGTCCCCACTCACGCCTCCCCTTGGAGTCCCGAGTCCCAGCAAACCCTTTCTCTGGGCATCCACCATGTACCCAGCGCTGTGCTCCACGCTGGGAACCAAGTGAGGTCCCTGACTTCCAGGGTTACACCTGGTCGGACAGGAAACCAGCAAGCAGCCGACACACACACGCGCGTGCGCACACACACGCGCGTGCGCACACACACGCACATCTCTACATTTATCAGTGATGGAGAGTGCAAGGCTGTCAGCGACGGTCTCTGTATGGAGGGGACACTTACGCTGAGCCTGGACGGAGCTGGCATACGGACCCCTGTGGGCACGCGCGTCAGGCCGAGGATGAGCAGATGGAAAGGCCTGAACACAGGGCGATCCCAGGCAGAGACGAACCGGGGGCAGGGACGGAGTCAGGGAGGGCCTCCAGGGCAGGGGGAGCACGCAGCTTTCCATCAGGTGAGACGGAAGCCCCCGGGGGGTTTGCTGCGGAGGAGACGTGGGAGTTGACAGGTTCCGCAGGCTCCCTGCCCTGCCGCGAGTGGGACAGAGTGACAGGGGCAGTGAGGAGGGGGTGCTCAGACCGGGTGAATGAGCGGTTCGGTAAGACGTGGTCAGGTGCAGCGAGCCCGGGGCGGGGGGCTGAGCGAGGGGGCAGGTGAGGACGCACCCGGGTGCAGAGATGAGCAGGGGCCCGGGGGGCTGGGGGGAGGGCCAACACGGGGGCTTTGGGACCTCGGGGGGTTACAGGGTCCGTCTTGGCCTTGTGGCGCTGAGGTGCCCGTTAGCTGTCCCCACAGGCACGCTGACAGGCTGCACAGGGGAGCGACACGCAGATAAGCACCGCAGCACAGAGAATCTGACAGCACCGCCTAAGCAAGCGCCAGACACGAGGCCACCCGTGCTGTGACCCCCATGGATGCAGCACGTCCCGACAGGCGATCGTGGAGACAGGAAGTGGCTGAGGGGTGGCCAGGGCTACAAGGGAGGATCAGGGAGCGATGGCCTGCCGTCTAGAGCTTCTGTTTGGGACGATAAAAATGTTCTCAAATGAGACGGTGCCGACAGGTGCACAGTTCTGAGAAGATTCTGAAGCCACCGAACTGTACACTTTCCAGGGTCAACTATGGCGCAGGGATTCTACGTGGGCTGTAAAGATGGAGTGCCGGGTGGGGACGGAGGGAAGCGGCGGCGGGGCGAGAACCCCTGGGGCTCGGTGAGCAGGGGAGATGTGGGCATGTGCACACCGGGGGGGTGACAGTAAGGGGAGGCCCGCAGAGGGGCCGGCGGGGCCGCCCAGAGAGTGGCGTCCTGGGAGCCAGTGAAGGCGGCTCTTTGGAAGAAGGGAGATCAGGTGACCACGTGGCGAAAAGGACAGCTCTCCGGGCAGAGGGGTGGGGACAGCAGCCTGCTGCATGTGGGCAGGGGGTTTAAGAGAGCCCGGGAAGGGCATCGGGGAGGAGCCGTCCAGAGAGCTCCCTGTGACGGCGGTGGGAAATGGGGGTGTCTGGAGGAAGGCGGGGTCACAGGAGGCCGCAGCAGCTCTGCAGAGGGGCACAATCTGCTGGTGCCAGGGAGCCAGGGAGGCCTGCGGAGCTGGACTTCGGAGCAGAGGCAGGCCACAGCCCAGGACACCATACACAGGTGGGACGTGGACAGTGGCCAGAGCATCAGCCGGCCTCATTCCCTCCCTCCCTCCCTCCCTCCGCCCCGCTCAGTCCATCTCTTCTCCGTCCCACGGCTCCTTGCTCACAGACCTTGCTCAGAAGTGGCCCCACCAGAAGGACCTGGGCGCAGGTGCCCACGTTTGGGAGCAGGAGGAAGGGGAAGCCAAGCTGCGGGGGAGACTCCACGGGCCTCCGGAAGCTCAGCCCACCTCGGCAGGGTCCCTCCTGGAAGACGCGCAGCTGCGAGCCTGTGCTGGGCCTGCGCTTTCCCGAACAGATGGCCACTTCCATCTAATCTTCGGAACGCTCTGAGGCCCCAGAAGGTGAAGAGCCGGGATTTCAAAGGAGGTGTTGGGCCCGGGGAAGGAGAAGAGTCAGTTTAAGAAAGGAAAACAAGGGAAGGCTCATGATCTGCTCCCAGGTCCAGACCCGCACGCGGTGCGGAAGGCAGTGGATTCTGAAGGCCCCGAGCAGGCAGAGGAGCCGGGCTCCAGGCAGGCCCCGGGTGGTGAGCTGGCGGAGTCTGGAGGCCGAAAGCAAGAAAGCCAGAGCGGGTATGAGAGACACACGGTCTGGGAATGCAAAGCCCACACCAATCTGCGTCTGGATCACACCTGATGTAGCGCTTCTCCCATCGCCGAACTCCACACGCGGAAATGCACATCAGCCCAGCTGGCCACACCGATCACTCCGCGTCCCTGCGTTGCTCCCTGCTGGGGACCTTTGCTGGGCCCGGGGGTGGGAGAGCTGCTTAGCTGGGCTTCTCCACGCTGGACCCGGAGCTTGGAAACCTCCCGTGGCCCCTTGTAAGGACACAGATCCAGCCCGGAGAGTTTATCCCCAGAAGGGTTACAGGCACAAAAATAATCACTGAGCAATTTTCATAGACAAAACATCTAACACACAAAGCAATTCAATGGCGGAGTGTTTTGCTTTTTTTTCTTTCTCACTAGTCCTCAGGGAACCTGTCAAATCCCTTTGGCCCCAAACACAGACAAACAGAGATGAGAAGTAAGTTTCAAAGACCGGGCACTGCATTGAGCTCTGGCAGCCCTCACAGGACGCGTGTCTTCAGCGGGACACTGCTCAGGCTCTGCCCCAACCTGGTCATCCTGAGGTCCCCCGCTCTAGCTTGCTGGGCAGCCTGCAGCCCCCGTGGCCCAGGTGGGCCAGGCCTCCTCCCTGGCCCAGCCTCTGTATCCTCTCCCAGATGTGAGTGCCTCCGGAGGCCCACGCGCGTTCTCCAAATGCAAGCTGTAATCCAACAATAAACCTTCCTTCGGCAAACACGTATTGACCTCTGCACCAGGGTCTCTATAGAACCTGATCATCATTCAAACCAGGGCTCTGGCGCTTACCACCAATAAGACCTTGGACAGGACACACCACTTAGGGGCATTTCCCTTTCCTTATCTGTGACGTGCCTAACCAGCAACAGGTGGGGACTCAACAGGCCAACTGTGGGGTTTGCTATGCCCACAGGAGGGAGGACACAGGTGGGTCATAGGGCTGAGGCTCTGCATTCAACAGCCCCCCCCCCCACCAATCTGGCTCTTCCTGAGAGACCCTGCTTCTGGGGCAATGCTAAGTGGATGTCACATCTCTGGGGGCATCCTTTTCTCCAGAGGGAACCGCCTGCTGGTTCCACACTTCCACTGTAGCGGTATCCATCACACATTCCATGTGTCTGTGAGCCCCGGGCCCAGCCCCACACAGCCCTGGCCAAGAACTGCTGTACTGCACCCACCGCCATCCCTCCCCTCGCCGATGACCACAGCCACGGCTGCCAGCCTCTGCTGGCCCCAGGGCCTTTGTACATGCCACCAGACTTAATGCCCATGACGGCCAGCGAGACAGGAACGGCCACTCGTCACACCACAGACATGAAGACAGCCCTAGAAGCCGAGGGACCATACCACATGGCTGGACCAACTCTGATGGCCAAGACCTGCTTCCCCAGCCCTGGCCGTGTTCTGGCGTGGGGCCGAGTTGAGCTTGACACAAGAAGAAAATGCCAAGTGCCATGAGAGGAGAGTCAAATTTCTCTACCTACACAGCAGGGAAGCTGTTGGGCTGGCTGGGAAGGGCCCTGTGCTCACTGGGGGCCTTCATAGGCTGGGTGACACAGGCCCCCAGAGAGAACTAGGGCAGGTGCGGGCAGGGACGGAGAGAAGCATCCAGATGGAGGACACGTGGGGCCCAGTGCAGAGGTGGGAAGGTGGGTGTGAGCCACAGCAGGCAGCTTCCCTGGCTGGGCCCAGATCTGCCAGGGGCCAGAGGGATGGTAGGTGTGATGGGCACGCGGTCCCAGGAGAAACGACGGCCCAATGCCACTCCTGGCCAGGAATCCGCAAATGCGGTGACTACTGATCAGCCCTGTGAGTCTCCAAGGCCCAGAGGGGGCCTGCAGCCTGCTTAGAGACTCACTCGGATCCAAATGGAAAGTGATCATTCATCAGGCCAAATGGCCCAGGTGTGTGCACAGGTGAGCCCACTCACACACAGGTCCACGCACTTGGGCCCATGCACAAAGGTGGGGAGGAAGAGAACCTGATGGAGCGCCCTTCTCTCCCCGCACGGGGACCCCGCCAAGTCAAGGGTATCCCCTCATTCTGGAGGCGAGGAAATGGAAGCGCCTGCCCGTGGGCACCCCCAATGGCAAGGGGCCAAGCAGAAGAGTGGACAGCCCCTCGCTGGTGAGGCCCAGCCGCTCCTTGCTCTAGGAGCCGGCCCGGGGCCCACAGCAGCCACGGTGTCCTTGCTGGTGGGGTGAAGGACAGCGACTGGGCACCCCTGAGGGGCCCCTTGCTCCCAGGGGCTACAGACGCACTTGGAGAGGAAGGTGGGCCTCGGGAAAGACGAGGCAGCAGCCAGGCCAGGGCCTTGTGAGGGTGCCTTCCACAAGCCCCCCACCCCCCACCCCGGCTGTCTCCACGGCCACCTGTCTCAGCCCCACACCCCCAGGGCCCCAGGGTCTCCAGGAAATCCCACACTCCGCCTGTCGGCTCCCTGCTCCGGCTGCCCCCTCAGCGGGACCCCCACCACCCTGCCTGGAGTCCTGCTCGGCTCCCGATGACACGGGGAGCCCCCAGCGCAGCCCCAGCGTGTCTCTGCAGGGTGGCTCGTGGGGGCGGAGGGCCTGGCTGGGCTGACCACGGCCCCTTCCAGCCTAAAGCCTGCTCTCCCCGCGATGGCACCTCTCGCGGGCCCCGCAGGCCAGGCCTCAGGCCCGGGCCGCTTCTCAGCGGGAAGTGGTGCTCCCGACGGAGTGCTCCCCTTCCCCACAGCAGCGCGCACCAGGGCCAGGGCAGCGTAATGCCAGGTGTGCCGAGATCTCTGCCTCTGTCCTTCCTCACCCTGCACACTCTAGTAGGTTTTAACTAAAATCCAAAGGAAAAGTGAGATAGTCCTTGGTGCTAATTGATCATTAAAATGCAGGTAAAGGAAGACAAAGCTCCCAGTGGGGGCCAGAGGCTGTGATTACACTGGAGTCATTCCTGAGACTAAAATCACCCCCTGGTGTCCGGCAAAGCAGCAGATCGGTCTGAAAGGCAGACTGCCTCTCGGGTGACCAAGGTGGTGACGGGAGGGTCCTCCCCAAAGGGCAGGCCTCGGAGGTCAGTGGGACAGCCGCTCCCTCTGTGGTCCCCACGGCTTCGTGGCCCATGCTGCGTCACCACCAGGGCCTCCCGGGCACCTGCTGCCTGGTGCTGGGGCACACGGCCCCGGAGCACACTGGCCAGCCGCTAACGCAAGCCGTGCCAACTCCGTGGGCCTCCGTGCGTGGCAGCCCCTGTGCCTGAAACCAATCGAGCAATGAATCAATGCATTCTTTCACCCAGTGACCCTTCATTCAATTCCTCCTGTGTGCAGCACTCTTCAAGAAAAGACACAAGTTTCTAGAAAGAAATGGAATATCGAACGAAGTGCCTGCTTTCAGGAAGCTCACATTCCAGTGGAGAAGGCAGAAAGCAGGTCAAGAGGATGTGCCTTGTTGGCAGCGACGGGTCCTGAGAAGGGGCCCTGCCGGAACCCCTGCTGGGGGTGCGGGGGAGGCTGCAAACAGCAAAGTGGGCACTCAGGAGGGGAGAGGAGGGGAGGGGAGGGGAGGGGAGGGAAAGCAGAGCTCTCTGGGCTGCGTGGGTGGACAAGAGAAGACCTTCCGCTCCTGCTAGGCCCCCTCCTGCCGACCCTCAGCAAGGCCAGGTGCTCCCCGTGCTCCCAGGCCCTGGACTCGCCCGGGGCAGGCACTGTGCGGCCAGATGCAGCCGCGGCAGGGAAGAGGCGCTTGCTCACATTTACCGGAGGAACGCGGTGTCTCCCTGCCAACCTGAGGGCGCTCACTGCCACTCCCTACGGAGGCGATCATCCCAGCTAAGCGCAGGACGGCTCGGTGAGCGGAGGGCGCGCGTGTCACTGATGAGTGAGGGCAGAGCTGGAATTGGCCTCAGCTGCTCGGGCCCAACCCCGATCCCAGCACACACTTCTGGGAGTCCCAGAGTGACAGGAACACGCAGTGGGCTAGTCACAGACAGACAGGGCCCCGTGCTGTCGAGCTCAGGTCGCAACAAAGTGTCACGTGGAAAGCTGGGACTCGAGGGGTCCCCAACAACCTCGAGCGGCCCAGGAGGCTCCTTGGCAGCCGCAGAGCCTGGGGCTGGACGCCCGGGAGAGCGCGGGTCTCCCCTCGCCTGGCCCTCCCGGCCCGGGTGCGTCCTGCTCGTGGCCTCCCGTCACCAACACAGGGAGCGACCCCGGCAGGAGGCCCTCGGGGGCCCCCAGTTCTCCAGAGGGGCTCTCTTTGGCTCCCTTTTCTCATGAATGCAAGAGACTAGAATACTGGTCTCTGGAGACTGAGAACCAGGCTGTGATTAGTCATTCGTTTTGCGTCTTCCTTTCCTGTAAACATTTCCCCTTTACACAAGCTGATAAATTTGCTTTTCCCAGAAACTGAGAAGAGGGCCTGTGGGCCAGGCCAGGCACGGAGCATGTCATGCGGGGCGAAACATCACCAGCTGGTCTCCCGGAGCACCAGCACGTCGAGGGGCCGAGGGCAGGTCTGGGAGGGAGGGCTGCAGGCCGGCACCAGCAAGGGGGCACCCCCAGCATAGATGCGGCCTTGGCCGGGTGTGAGCACAGTCTGGGCTGCGAGCCTGATGCGCCAGGTCACCCCTGCCCTCTGCCCTGTGGGCGACGGGGCACTGGGAGGCCACACTTCCCTCTTTTCCCGGGGCCCCACGGCGAAGACTGCCTGACCCCAGCCAGGACCACGTGCCCCGTCCTGTCCCCCGTGACCACCTGTCCTTGCCGCCTCGGGGCCCGGGTCTCAGGGTAGCTGTGCCACGCGGAGTACCTCTCTCTCCACTTCTGCTGCTGAAATCCAACTCTGTCTCTGGGGCCTACCGGAAGGCAGGTCCCCTCCCGACCCCTAACTGCTGTGATGTCTGGAGGACATGTGCCTGGCACAGTGGCTGCCCGAGGCCCGGCCTGGTGGCTCACGGTGCCCCTGCAGCTGGGCACTCTCCCTCCTCTCCCTGGGCACCCCCAGAGTCATGGGTGTTCGCCTCCAGCTCAGCCCCGACCTTACCAAAGACAAGAGCACAGGGCTGGGCAGACTTAAGCAGACCCACATGAGTCAGTGAGCGCCCGAGACCCAGACACACGATCCTACCAGGACACTGGTCTGCACACCAATGCCAGGCCCAGCCCAGTCGGACGACTGCCCCACTAGGCCAGCGCGCTAACCGGGGAACGTGAGCCGCCGTGGAAGTCTTCCCATTGTTTGTGGTTCAGCATTGACCAGCCCGTCCTCTGTGCCCCATCCTCGGAATCCTGGATGGCATGGGGTGAGGATGGATGCCATAACCCACGGGCTAGCACGGCTTGTCCACGGAAAGGGGATGTCACGTCTCACTCAAGAAGCATGATTCAGAACCAATGGCCTGATTCCCCGCAATGCCAGGCCCCGAACCCAGCCTCCGGAGTGCCTCCTGCCAGCCGGCCCCAAGCACGACAGGAGCTCCGTCTCCATGCGGCTGCCTGTGAGCACAGGTGTGTATGTACATGCGGAAGGGAACACAGCTGTGCATGCCAAGACACACGTGTGCCAGCTTCAAGGGCTCCCAAGCCAGCAAATACATTTCCCTTGAGAAATGACAATAAAGTTCCTTTTGGAAAACCAAAAAGGATTCTGAGACCATAAAAGCGAAAGTCCATCATGCCTCTGAATTCATATAAAATGCCCATATCAACATTTTTTCCTAAACCATAGATCCGACACGTCTTAAACCACCTGTGGCTCCGGCGCTCCTCAGCTCCTGTGTGACCCCGCCTGGAGCCTCCCCTGCCAGCCTCATCATGGACTGAGCCCCAAACACTCAGGTTCCAGCCACCCCAGAGCTCTTCCACCTCCCTGAACACACCTTGATCCCTCGCCTTCCGTGACCTTGTGCCTTGACCATCTTTCAAAACTCAGTTCCATTGGCACCTTCTCTGGTACTTTCTACCTAACAGTCAAAACGAAACACATTTGTCTTTTCTACAGATTTGTTCTAGTGTTCAGAAGGTAGTCTTCTGGATTCTCTGTCCCTGTACCGCCCCCAGGCCGTGTCCTCCTCCGGGCAGTGCGAGCGGGGCCTGGCAGACACCGGGTGCTTAGTAAATGTCTGCTGCGTGAATGATGGAGGGCTTTATTGTACTGAAGTTTTCCCAGGCGGGTTGTTAAAATTCCTTGGATCTGGTTCCAAATTAGCCACATAGGAAACAGAGTGTGCCTGTTTGATTCCCGGTACTCTCCTCCTGGCCTTGTAGGGGCTAAGTCAACATTCCCCAAACGAGCAAATAAATGAATAAATGACTTTCTTCTTGACAATAATGAATAAGTGATTCATCCTGGCCATGAGACTTCTTACATATTAATGGGCACTTTGGTGGAACAAAATCACGTCAAAACATCTAGAGTGAAAGAGACTTTCACTTCCAGTCCAGAAGGAGTAGAAGGACAGATTTACCCTCCTTCCGGCACAAGACAAAATGAGATAAAATGTACAAAACGATGGCGCTCAAGAGACTGGTCATTAGGTGACAAATTACAGTGACCCAAGATATGAGAAAGAAATGAGGCGAGCTCTGGGACACCTCAGCTTGCTTCCTTGAGACCTTCTGGGCCATCACACAGGGAGAAGGGCCCCCACACCCCTGTGGGCTGAGCAGAGTCTCCAAGAGATGAACGCAGCTACAGCTCATGGGGTAGAAAACCCCAAGACGAGAGCAAGAGGGGGACCACGGAAGATTCTGCTCATGTACTCAGCGGAGTACCAGAAGGACCTGAGGCCGGGGGCGCGGGGGCTGCCTCAAAGGACTGGAGGGAAAGGTGTCTGGGGCACCCACTGACCCAGGAGTAGTGCCCGCTCCCGGCAGCAGACAACAAAATATCAGCATTTGTAAGGTGCTAGCCTACTCAGAAAGCTCTCGCCTTCACAGCGGGGCATAATTAGCCCTAGACTAAACACTGCTCTGGTCCTGCCCCAAAAATCTTGAAAGCAAAAACCAAAATGATATAACTTTTCCTAAGTAATAAAACCGTGTCCTAGAATCTCAAGATATTTATATCCAGCACTCAACAAGATAAAATTGATAATGTCTGGCATCTAGCGAAAGATTACCAGGCAAGCAAAGAAACAGAAAAACATGACTCACAATGAAGAGGGAAAAAACCACCAATCAAAACAGGCCCAGAACTGACACAAATGTCAGAATTAGCAAATGAGAACATTAAAGCAATTATATCTCTCCCAGATGTTCAAGAAGTTAAGCAATGACACAGAAGGCACAAAGAAGACCCAATTCAAACTTCTATCTGTGAAATGTACAATATCTGAGATGAAAACAAACTGGGTGAGTTAACAGCAGACATTACACTGCAGAAGAAAAAGCAGTGTATTTGAAGACACAGCAATAAAAACTAGCCAAAATGAAATGCACAGATAAAATATTTTATAAAAAGAACATTAGTAAGCTCTTAGAAAATTCTAAGCAGCCAAACTTATCTGCAATTGGAGTTCCCTGAAACAGAAGAGAATGGAGGGAGACAGAAAAAAATGACTGAGAAATAATGGCCAAAATTTTTCTGAAATTGATAGAAACTATAAATTTCTGGGTCCCAAAGCCAATCTAACCCTAAGTGCCAGAAATACTAAGTAAACTAAACCAAGGCACACTCTAATCACATGGCTCAAACCTAGTGGGAAAGAAAAAGTCTTTACTGGGGAGGGGGGGATATGTTACATGTAGAGAAACAAAGAGAAGAATGGTAGCAGCTTCTCATGAGAATCGAGGTAAGAGCGGAGATAGTGGAGAACCATCTTCAAGTACTTGGTGGGGCAGGGGTGAAGAACAGCTAACCCAGAATTTGAAACCAGGCAAAAAAGAACTCTTTCAGAAACTAGGTAACAGAATTTTTTTCCCCCAGAAATACAAAAGCAGAATGAATTTAGCAGAAGGAGACCTGAACATTCAGCAATGTTAAAACTGACTTTCAGGCCCAAAGAAAATGACACCGAGTGAAAACACAGATCAAGAAGAAGCAGTGAAGGCACAGGAATGGTACCTAGATGGGTAAATACACAAGATACTTTTTATTATTTAAACCCCTGTAAAATAAAGATGTTTTGTGGGATTTGTAACACATATAGAAATAAAATGTGTAATAATAATATTAAAGTTCAGAAAGAAGAATTGGAACTACACTATTACGAGGTCCTTAAAGTATATACAAAGTTGTATATTCTCACTTCTACATAGACAGTGATAAGTTAAAGGTGTATACTATAAACCCTAAATAAACCCCTGAAATAATAAAATGAGAGTTATAGTTATAACCCAACAAAGGAGATAAACTGTCTTTGTTCGTGGATAACATGATCACCTATGTAGAAAATTTAGAAGAACTGACAAAAAAACTCTTGGAACTAAGTCATTATGGCTACATTGCCAGACACAATGTAAAATATACAAAAGTCAAATAGCATCCTGCTCCCAAATGAAATACTCAGGTTTAAATATAACCAACTATGTGTAAGATCTACACGAGGGAATCAACAAAACTCTGATGTAAATAATCAGAGAAGTACTAAATATATGGAGCGATAATCTATGTTCATGGACAGGAGGACTGAATGTTGGCAAGATGTCAATTCTTCCTAACTTCATTTACAGAGTCAGTGCAATCAAAATGAAATTGCCAGCAGGTAATTTTTTGGACATTGACAAACTAGTTCTAAGTTTTAGAGGGAGCGGCAAAAGAAAAATAAACAGAAGTAAAACAAAATAAAAAAATAACGATAACAGCTAACACAACATTAAAGGAAAAGAAAAATGTTGAAGAACTGACACTATCTGACTTCAAGACTTACTATAAAGTTACAGTGATCAAGACAGTGTGGTGTTGGTAAAAGAACACATACATCAGTGGAAGAGAGAAGAAAGAGCCCAGAAATGGATCCAGGTAAGTAGAGCTGAGCAACCTCTGACAAAGGAATAAAGGCAATACAGGGGAAAAAGATGGTCTTTTCAATGGATGATACTGGAACAACCACTTGCAGACATAGACCTTAAACCCTTCACAAAAATTAGCTCAAAATGTATCCCAGACCTAAATGTAAAATGCAAAACTATAAAAGTCCTGGAAGATAACATAAGAAAAATCTTGATAACCTTCGGTACGGTAATGACTTTCAAAACATGACATCAAAGGCACTATCCATAAAAGATTTGGTAAGCTGGAATTCACTAAAATCGAAAACTTTTGCTCTGTAAAAGACATTGTCAAGGGAACGAGAGGACAAGCCTGGGAGAAAATATTTACAAAACATGTATTTGGTGTTTTTAGACCGGTGTTTTAGACTGTATATAGACTGTTATCTAAGTTATACACAGAACCCTTAAAACTCAATGACAAGGAAACAAAAAAACCAACTAAAAATGGGCAAAAGATCTGAACAGACACCTCACCAAAGCAGACAAACAGATGGCAAGTAAGTATTTAAAAAGATGCCTCATACGTCATCAGGGGATTGTAATTTAAAACAATGGGATAGCACTGTGGACCCATCATAAAGTAGTCAAATTCCAAACGCTTACATCAAAAGTTGATAAGGATATGAAGCAACAGGAACTCTCGTTCATTGCTGGTGGGAGTGCAAAATGGTATTATCATTTTGGAAGACAGTTTGGCAGTTTCTTATAAAACCTAACAAATTCTTACCATACAATCCAGAAATCACACTTTTTATCCAAGTGACTTAAAAACTTATGACCACACAAAAACTAGCAGCTTCTCCACAACTGCCGAAAGTTAGAAGCAACCAAAACGTTGTTCAGTAGATGAATGGATGAACAAATAGTGGTCCATCCAGACAATGAAATATTAGGCTAAAAGGAAATGAGCTGCCAGCCATGAAAAGACACGGAGGAATCTTAAATGCATATGGCAAAGTGAAAGAAGCCAGTCTGAAAGGCTACACACGGTATGATTCCAAGTATATGACATTCTGGAAAAGGCAACGCTATGGAGACAGTAAAAAGGTCAGTGGCTCTCAAGGGATTAGGGGGAGAGGAGGAGAAAGAGGCAGAGCACAGGGGATTTTTAGGGCAGTGAAACTCCTCTGTGAGATACTATAACACAGACACATGGATATATGTCAGTATACATTTATCCAAAGCCATAGAATTACAACACCGAAATGAACCCTAATGTAAACTATGGACTTTGGGTGATACTGATGTGTCCATGTAGAGGTTCAGTGATTGTGACGAATGTGCCACTCCGGACGCAAGGGTTCTGACAGTGGGGAGGCTGTGAGAAGGTGCAGAGAGAGAGTATGTAGAAACTCTGCACTTTCCTCCTGTAAACCTAAAACTGTTGTAAAAAATAAAGTCGATTTTGTAAAATGGAATCACAAAACTACTTAAATCCCAAAGAAGGCAGTAAAAGAAGAAAATGGAAAAAGAACAGTTGGGACAGAGAAAAATCAAAGATCACGGACTCAAACCTAAGCATATAACTAATTACGTTAAAAGTTAATAGACCACATGTAAATAGGCCCAAATAAAAGGCAGAGATTGTCAGGAAAAAAGAAAATACAATTTTAAAAGACCCATGAACAATATGTTATTTACAAGAAATGCACTTTAAATATAAAGAAACAAGTAGGTTAAAATTGAACGCATAGGAAAAGATATATCACACTACTACTAAGGCAAAGAAGGCTGGAGTGGATATATTAATAACCGAGCAACCGATAATAGGAAATTATGAATATTATCTCATAATTATAAAGGAGCCAATTCATCAAAAGACATAATTCTAAATACTTATGTACCTAATAACAGAGCTTTCAGATTTGTGAAGTAAAATCTGATAGAGCTGCCATGAAAAACAGAGATATCCACAATTACAGGTGCGCATTTCAATACCCCTGTCTCAGCCATGATACAAGCAAACAGAAAATCAACCAGGACATACAAGACAAGCAGCACATTCAAATTAGTTGATCTACTTAACATTTATAGAACACATTACTCAAAGGGCAGAATAGACATTATTTTCAAGTACACACGAAACATTTACCAATACAGACCATATTCTCAACTACAATTTTAAGAGAGTCTGTGACAATAGGAAGTATGTTCTCTGACAACAAGGATATTTTATTAGCAATCAATCTCCAGGAAAAGATCTGGAAAATCTCCAAATAGTTAGAAATGGAACACCACACTTCTCAATAACCCAGGGGTCAAAGAAGAAACTAAATGGGAAATTAGAAATGATTTTGAATGGAGTGAAAATGAAATCCACATATCAAAATCTGTGAGATGCTAATAAAGTGATGCTTATTGGGAAATTTATAGCACTAAAAACCTACTATAAAAAAAGAAAAATGTCAAAGTTATGATTTCAGCTTCTACGTTAAGAAATCAGAACAAATCAAAGAGGAACAAATCAAAACCAAAGTAAAGAAAAAAAAGGAAAAAGAAAAAGGAAGTATATGTTAAACAGTCCAGAAGTTGCTGAACTAGAAAACAGAAAAGCAATAGAGAAGAACGGGGACAGAACAATCAAAGAGGAACAAATCAAAACCAAAGTAAAGAAAAAAAAGGAAAAAGAAAAAGGAAGTATATGTTAAACAGTCCAGAAGTTGCTGAACTAGAAAACAGAAAAGCAATAGAGAAGAACGGGGACAGAACAATCAAAGAGGAACAAATCAAAACCAAAGTAAAGAAAAAAAAGGAAAAAGAAAAAGGAAGTATATGTTAAACAGTCCAGAAGTTGCTGAACTAGAAAACAGAAAAGCAATAGAGAAGAACGGGGACAGAACAATCAAAGAGGAACAAATCAAAACCAAAGTAAAGAAAAAAAAGGAAAAAGAAAAAGGAAGTATATGTTAAACAGTCCAGAAGTTGCTGAACTAGAAAACAGAAAAGCAATAGAGAAGAACGGGGACAGAACAATCAAAGAGGAACAAATCAAAACCAAAGTAAAGAAAAAAAAGGAAAAAGAAAAAGGAAGTATATGTTAAACAGTCCAGAAGTTGCTGAACTAGAAAACAGAAAAGCAATAGAGA
This sequence comes from Ailurus styani, assembly GCA_002007465.1. Lineage (NCBI taxonomy): Eukaryota > Metazoa > Chordata > Mammalia > Carnivora > Ailuridae > Ailurus > Ailurus styani. Next base: position 2,235,050 of record LNAC01000156.1, on the reverse strand, counting down.
AGAACGGGGACAGAACAATCAAAGAGGAACAAATCAAAACCAAAGTAAAGAAAAAAAAGGAAAAAGAAAAAGGAAGTATATGTTAAACAGTCCAGAAGTTGCTGAACTAGAAAACAGAAAAGCAATAGAGAAGAACGGGGACAGAACAATCAAAGAGGAACAAATCAAAACCAAAGTAAAGAAAAAAAAGGAAAAAGAAAAAGGAAGTATATGTTAAACAGTCCAGAAGTTGCTGAACTAGAAAACAGAAAAGCAATAGAGAAGAACGGGGACAGAACAATCAAAGAGGAACAAATCAAAACCAAAGTAAAGAAAAAAAAGGAAAAAGAAAAAGGAAGTATATGTTAAACAGTCCAGAAGTTGCTGAACTAGAAAACAGAAAAGCAATAGAGAAGAACGGGGACAGAACAATCAAAGAGGAACAAATCAAAACCAAAGTAAAGAAAAAAAAGGAAAAAGAAAAAGGAAGTATATGTTAAACAGTCCAGAA
>LNAC01000156.1:2207799-2234456 GCA_002007465.1 Ailurus styani | reverse complement strand
GGGGAGGGGAGGACACGAGCCACGCTGATGGGGAGGGGAGGGGAGGGCACGAGCCACGCTGATGGGGAGGGGAGGACACGAGCCACGCTGATGGGGAGGGGAGGGGAGGACACGAGCCACGCTGATGGGGAGGGGAGAGGAGGACATGAGCCACGCTGATGCGGGGGAGGGGGACACGAGCCACGCTGATGGGAAGGGGAGGACATGAGCCACGCTGATGGGGAGGGGAGGACATGAGCCACACTGATGTGGGGGAGGGGAGGACACAAGCCGTCCACAGCTGGAGGTGATGCAGAACAAGTCCCGTCCTGCAGCCCAAGGATCCCACTGCTGGGCGGTGACTCCAAACGAATGAAAGCACAGGTCACATAAAGACTTTTATACAAATGGCTGTACCTTCTTTGTTTCCAACAGCCCCAAACTAGAAGCAAGCCACGTGTCGACCTACCCGTGAACGGATAAGGGACACGTGGAGCGTGCGTACAGCAGACTCTGCTCGGCCCCAGGAAGGAACAGACTATATCAGTAGAGACCATGATGTGACTGAGTCTCCAAATAGTTATTCTGGATGAAAGAAGTGGGTCCAAAAAAGAGTCCACGGCGTAAGTGTCACGGATCTGAAACTCTAGGAAGCGCCAAGTGACCCGCAGCCATGGAGACTGGAGACTGGAAGGGGGGCCCGGGCCAGGGGAGAAGACGCTGCCAAGGGGAAGTCCAAGGACAGTGGTGTCGCTGAGTAAAGGTGCCCCTGGTTTTCGCAGGCCATGTGGGCCCACTTCGCTGTCACGGAAGACCCACGTCGGTACCTGAACTTTTGGTAACCAAAAGACATCTGAAGAGGATTTTGCTTTTATAAAAAATAAAAATAACAAATAAAGGTGTAAAGCAAAGACAGAGCTCAGCATTCATTCTGCAGGAAGGCGTCACCGAGGCAGCGCGTGCCCCGGGCAGGGACAGTGGCGTCCCCAACCCCTTCCTGGGAATGACACTCAGGGTCACGCTGCCTGAGCTCAAGGGGCCGTGTCTGGGAGCACCCTCCATTCTCCTCTTTTCAAATTAATATTCAATTAGCCAACATCTAGTATATCATTAGTTCCAGATGTAGAGTCCAATAACTCATCGGTTGCACGGAACACTCCATCCCCCCACAGCCTGGAGGCAGAGCCGCTGTGCTCACCCGGGAGGGGTGAGGACCTCGGCCCAGAGGGGGTGACTTCTTCCCTGGGGTCTCCTTTCCAACAGGAGAAAAGGGGCTCAACAGAAGTTTCCGCGTGAATGGGTCAAGTCAAAGACTTGGATGTACCTTTAAGTTCGTTCCACATCTTTATCAGGTTAATCATTAAAAATTGGTGATGATTTAACTCGGACTTTACATTTGTTTTTCAGATCAAAGTCACTGTTTTCAAGCTGAGAATCTAATGCCTCCCTGCCCTTGGTCAGGTGCTACCTACGCATCTGCACGGGGTGGGTTTCTGCGCGGGGTCGGCTGGGGAGAGCACAGAGGGCGGCTCTAAGGCGTGACCTGGGGCAACATGTGATTCGTGGAGGCCTCGTGGAGGGTCGGGAGGTGACAACTGTGACGCAGCCTCGCTCCCAAAGGCTGTCAGCATGAAACAGGACCGGGCACAGAAGAGCTCTGGAAGGCACAGAGGGCTGCCTGGAGATGAGGGCCGCCTGCGCACTGGGGGCACGCACCCTCGCCCCATGGGGGCCTCCCTTGCCCCCAGCCCATTCCCGCGTGTGGCAGAGGGCACTGGGACAGGCACTGGCCCTCCGGGGCGTGTGGCCGCGACCAGCCACTTCACCCTGAACTTGCCCCTGCTGGGTGCAGCGGTGATGACTGCGCCCACCGGACGGACAGCTGCCCAGATCACGGAGCCTGGCGGGTGGCAGCCCTTCCCCTCCCAGCCGCCCCCCCAGCAAGGCTTCGCACCGGAGTGGCCACTGTGTGTGCTGGTGTGTGCGGGAAGAGGAGGGGTGGTGGGCTAATTTAAAATTTAACGTGCTCTCCTTTTCCCACAGGGAGAAAGGAGTGGGAAGGGGTTTCTAAAAATAGCCTGGCCTGTCAAAACTGGTAACCATCAGGCAGGGCAAAGACAGGGCTGCTTGGGGAGGGAACGCAGCGAGGAGCAGGGAGGACTCCCAGCTCCGGCGCTCCTGCTGCCGACACGCGCCGGGCTCCGTGGCCAGCGGGCAGCCCACATCCTCGGGCCAAGACTGCCTCCCAGGCGACGCCATCGGAACTGGGCACAGGTACCGCCTGACGCGTGCCACCACGGAATTAATGGTGGGGACCCCCGGGGTCACACTCCCCGTCTCTACCTCTCACACACTGCAATGGCCCAGGCTTCATCAGAGCAGACTGAGGCTCAGAGACAGTGGGGGCCTCTCCCGGGCCACCCTGCTGGTCTGAAGCCGAGGGCCTGAAAACCCCGCGTGTCTGTCCACAGGGCCTAAGGTCACTACAGAGGACGCACCCTGAGCACCAGGGCCCCTGGAGCTCATGGAAACAGATCCTGGCTCCCCTCCAGGGGTCCCGGGGTGGCCGCCCAGGGGCGGTGGGGGCGGTTGTGGGCACACACAGCCCATGGCTGGCCTGGGCTCCATCCGCTACCTCCCTTCCTCTCCAGGGAGAGAACAGACCCAGCAGAGAAGCGTGTATGAAGACAGGGAAGCATCCCCGAGATGGCTTCAAACCACTGATCCCGAGGGAACAGAGCTCGTGGCCCACGGCCCTCGCCCGACACAAGGTCAATCCACCACGTGTCTCAGCAGCTTAGCCCACAGACCGCATGGGGGCTGCCTGCCTTTGGGGGCATCCGAGGTGCATCGGCCTCAGCGAGTGCAAGAGACAAAATCACAGCCGGGGCCAGACCGGAGGCCCTCCGTCAACAGTCTCCAGGTCAGCCCAGAGGCATCTGGAAGAAAAGTCCAAATGAAGAGCACCTTGTTTTAAAAGAGCCAAAACACAACACACTTGGTTCTCTCCAATATGAGAAATTTCTATACAGTAAGATGCAAATCGTGGGAGTTAAGAACTCAGGGCAGCTAAAATCAGCATGAATGTTAATCTAAAGATCGTAAAATTATAAAACCGCACCAGAAATATCAAGTCTGGAGCTCTTGTCTGGGAGAGTGCACAACCCACTTGAGCCCCGCTTCCCCCCCACGGGCACTCCCTCCCCTGTCCCGGCGCGGGGGCCATGCGGTGCGGGGGCAGGGCCTCCGGTGCGCGCGGGGAGCTCCGCGGGAGGTGGCCGGGTGTGCGCGTGGCCCTGATCGCATGGCCACGCGTATCACGGCGGCCTCGCCTGACCCGGCCTCGCGCACTTGTTTGGACTGGGCCTTAGCGTCCCCCAGGCTACCTCGAGGCCACCCCAGCTGAGCCACACTGTACAACAGGGGAGGGCTGCCTGCCTGGAGCAGAGCTTCCTAGAAGTCTCGCGCTCCGTGGCCATCACCGCATGGAACCTGGAAACACGTGTGCGCGGTCACCCACCCGGTGCCCCTCTGCAGCGGCCAGAGACGGGGGGCCCCTGGAGCCCGGGGCGCCCAGACCTCCGTCCTCCCACACCCACGTGGCCCGCACCCCGGCCAGACGCAGCACGTGCTCCTGTGTGTTTGCTCCTGAGTCCCCAGGCCTAGGATGAAAGGTAAGCACCCGACCCTGCCCCAGAGGGAGGCGGTGGATGTGGGGGGAGGAGGGCATGGGGGAGACCTTAGCAAGACTGAGGCAAGCGCGTTATCGAGGGAAGACAAAAAGGCAGGCTTTCTGAGCGAGATCTCGACCCTGGGCTGAGCACATCCATTTTATGCACAGTCTCGACTGGAACACGTGAAATCGGTAATCTGATTAAGGAGGGCTTCGCTGGCTGCCTTCTCCTGCCTTCGCCCCTCCGCCGCCCCTCCCCACCGCGGGCAGGACATGTGGTGTGGACCATCGTCCCCGGTAATGGGGTTATCTGGGGCCTGGCTGGGCTGGGGAGTGACGACGTGTCCCTGCTGAGCTGGGACAGCAGGTGTCTGTCCGTGCATCTGTGGAAAATGCTCGCAGCGCAATCTCTGCATCAGGACACACACGCCGGCAAGGACACCGGGAAATTGAATCTTATTACTAATTAATGGCTTTAATGCCTATGATTAGGCCTCAAACACAGTCTATTTTCCCAAAGATAAGTTTAGCTCTGTTTGAACCGGGAACCCAAGTGCTCTGCTAACACTGACGCCAAAGAGCTCAGCTCTGCTAATCAAATTCACAAGTTCTGAATCGACCGCCCAGATTCTCAAAAACTGTCATCTGAGAATAAAAGACACCAGGAGGGCGGCTTTGTTCTCCAGCAGGAGCCGCGCTGGGGATGGGGGGGTGAAGGAGCACAGGCGTGGGGTGCAAAGACCCAGGGGTCCGTGCTCACTGGGCACAACCTGTGTGCCCGGCCCTGCAGCCAGGGACCCAGCCCGGGGACACAGGGTGCAGGCGGCACGGCAAAGGGTGGGGGAGCAGAGCTGGCGTCTAGGTGGGGGCGATTCTGCCCCCCCACCCCAGGACACGTGCTAATGTCTGTGGACAGCTCTGGGCGTCACATCTGGGGGAGGGGTGCCCTTGGCACCCAGTGGGCAGAGGCCAGGGGTGCTGCCGGACATCGCACAGGGCACAGGACGGCCCCAGCAAGGAAGCAAGCAGCCCCACGCGCCCACAGTGCTGCAGGGAAGAGCACCTGAAGCAGGAGGAGGACACGGGGCTTGCAGGGAGCACACACACCCCCTGGTGAGACAGGGAGCCCGTTTCCCCAGCTGGCCGGCCGGGGCAGCCTCCGCAGCCTGGGGGAGTGCGCGCACATGCACACACTGCACCCCTCCCCCGCGTGTGGGACAGCAAAGCCCCACTGTTCCCCCGAGCAGAGCCCCGGCCTGCTGGCAGGAGCCTGAGCGTGGCCGGGGCCAGGCCTCGGGGGCCCGCTTCTCTTATCTGTGAGGACAAGCCCCGGCAGCCCCCAAAGAGGGCAAGGCCTCTGCCCATCTGCACACCCTGGGGAGGCAGCAGCAGCTCAGGGGAAGCAGGCCTGAGCACAGCACAGCGGGCACCCACGGGCCAACAAGGGGGTCCCAGGCTGCACCGCCTCTGGGCCCGAGCGCCCGTCTGGTTGGACTTTCAATCCTTTCGTGCAGAGATGCTGACCAACAGCAGCTGAGTACCAGCATCGTTCAGAGGAAAGCAATGACCGAGGGCTCCTTGGCAATCGCCCGTCCGCAGGTCAGGAGCTGGGGCGGCAGGGCAGCTGCAGAGCCGAGATCCCGGAGGTCTCAGAACCAGCAGGAGTTGCTTGCTGCCCGAGACGGGGGACTCACTGGTCTGGCATGCTCCGCCAGGAGGTCAAAGGGGCCCAGCTCTCAGGGGCAGAGGAGCCTGTGCCACTTACAGGGCTGTGTGTCCTACGGGAGATACTCAACCTCTCTGAGCCTCGTTTCCTCCCTCTATACAGTGGGACAGAATTACTACCTCCCAGGGTTGCTGTAAAGACTAAGGGGTGGGAGGGGCGCAGGGGGGCCGTACTCCTTCTTCCCTGTTCCTGGCTCTGCCCAAGACACTCAAAGGCTCCCCCTCGCAGTGCGACTTCTTGCATTCGGAGCTGCAGGGCCCCCTGCACCCTTGTGCCTCTCCCTTCCTGCAGGTCTCCTGTGAGAGGTCTTCCTTGACGATTGTCCTTACCTCTGCCACCCCCTGGTCCCTTTTCACTTGGCTTCTCCTCGTTGTACTTGGTGTCCATGGACAGACTTCCCTCATGTCCCAGAGCCCCCGCCCTCTGTCCTGGCTCCGTCCTGGAGCTCAGAACCCAGCCGGCACTGTCTACAGCAACGCCCCCCTGGTGTTGGCCCGACTACTATTCGACTTGAGTAGGGTTGTCCAAAGTTGCTGTGTTATCAGGACAAGTGCACCGGGAAAACGGATTCGAAGGGCACGTTCTCACCACGCCGGGGTGCCTTCTGGGAGCCTCGACTGTGCTGGACGCAGTGGTCCCACGAGGGGCTTGGGGACGCGCTCTGGGAACCCAGGTATGAACGTGCACTCCCCGGGAGCAGGATGGTGACCTGGCCATGCTTTCCTGTCCCGTTCCTGGCACGGGGCTGGCCACGGTGCCCCCGCTCCCTGCGGACCCGGCCTTCCCCTCCATTCTCGGTCAGGTCCGGGGCGGGCACCGGCAGAGGCCGTCCTTGTCCACGTGGTGGTGTGGACACCCTGTCTGCCCAGGAGCTCGGTGGCTGAGCTTCAGGGGGCTGGCAGGGACAGGTGTCGGAGGAAGACATGCGAACGGACTGCGCAACCTCGCATTCCAAACAATCAGCATGGAGTTGCTGAGAATTCACTGGACTTCTAAGGCTATTTGTGTGACGGAGGCTGCGTGTGTCCTGAAGGGACCCAGCGACAGGCCCACGGCCCGAGAAGGGGCCTCTACTCCTCTCCTAATCCTGGGTGAAGAAAGCGAGGGAAGAGAAAGGCAAGGACCAGGATTTATGAGGCACCTACTGTGTGCACGGCGCTCCTCATACCTCACTCGCTTGTCCTCTTAGCTCCCCAGGAAGACAGGGTGCGGCAGGTTCTCGTACGGAGACTGAGAACAGAGTCAAGTCTTTGTGCCGAGGTGGGCTCTTTACACCCGAGGCTCAGGGGGTGAAGTGGGCTGGCCCAGGTCCCCTCAGGCCATGCTGGGTCAGGGATGGGGACCCAGGCGTCCTGGCTGATGCAGACACAGGTCAATGTCCTGCCCGTGAGCCCACCCACCAACGACCGCAGCACAAGAAAGGTCCCTGCTGACAAGTGGGGGAAGCCAGGCTGCCACGGGGCATCCGCGGTGGCCTCTCTGTGGGCACTTCGGCAAGACCCCATGCTCTTCCTGGACACAGAGTTCTCAAACACCGCCTACAAGTCAGGGAGATGGGCAGATAATCCCCAGGGACCTTCTAGCCCAAGAAGTCGGTGCTTCCAGGACTCAGAAACAGCTCTCCCCGGGCCTCGCGTGGCTTAATTGCCAGGCAATGTAGCTGATAGGATCTGTAATCAAAGCTGGGCGGTGGAGGCGGCGGAAGAGGTGAGGTCATCAGTAAGTGGACACTTTGATGAGCACTTACGACCATCACTTAGCATCTGAAAGCATCCTTTCCAATTATCTGAAAAATAATCCCCGCACTAACCTGCAACCCAGAGCATGCGGTTGGCATGCGGGAAGCGCCCAGAGATCACGGTTGCCCAGGCCCCTGTGAGGCTCCAGAGGTGGGAGGCAGACCTTTGCAACTGAAAACCAGCCAAGCATGAGCCAATTACCACCCTGAGATCAATCCACGAAACGGCACGGGAGGGAACAGGGACCCCAGGGCCAGAGTGCTAGGGGTCCTCAGCCCCTGGTGAACAGTCTGAGCAGAGCCGGCCCGGGAGGCGGCGGCCAGCCTCCGGCTCAAGCCGGTGTAAGAAGAACCAGATGCCCTCCTGTGCAGCGCGAGGCGGGCTCGGGCTCAGCGGCGGCGGTGGCGGTGGTGGGAAGGGGGAGGGCGCGAGCTCGAGCTGCCTCCTTTCCTTTCTGCGCTGCTCACGGCGATGCCCTCGAGTCAGCCCCTGAGCACCGTCCCGGGCTCCTCGGGGTGCTCGCAGCCCCGCCGCGCACTGTGGGGGCCCCGAAGGTCACGGAGTGATGCTGGGGCTCGGAGCGAGGCGTGCTCCCCAGCCCCCCGCTGGGCCTGTTCTAGCCCCCCGCCCGGGTTTTCGATTTGTATTCCCCAGAGGACCAATAATGTTGAACATCTGTTCGTATGCTTCTTGGCCATTTGCTTTTTCCTTGAGGAAACATCCATTCAAGTCCTCTGCCCATTCTTAGATGGGATTATTTGTCTTCATCGTTTCATTGAAAGAGTTCTTTATATATCCGGGATAGCAGCCCCTTATCAGACACATGGTTTACAAATATTTCCTCCGATTCTGTGGGCTGCCTTTTCACTTTCTTGATGGTGCCCCGAAGTAGGAGCACCAACGTTTCTCGTTTTGGTGAAAACCAGTTTATCCTTTGTTTTTATTATTGTACTTTGATGTCCAACCTGGGAAAATACTGCCAAACCCAAGGTCATGAAGATTTACTCCCATGTCTTCTTCTAGGTGTTTTATCATTTTAGCTTTTACAAGTTAGGTGTTGGGTTCGTTTAGAGGTGACCTTCACATATGGTGTGAGGCAGGGTCCAGTGTCGTTCTCTTGCACGGGGTGTCCAGTCGTCCCAGCGCCATGTGTGGAAAACACTATTCTTTCTCTATTGAACTGTCTTACCACCTTGTTGAAAATCAATTCATTACCGGGCAGGTTTACTTCTGGACACTCAATTTTATTCCATTGATTTACATGTCTTGCGCCAGTACCACACTGTCTTGATTATCATTATAGCATTTCCTCTAATGCAGACACCATGCCCAGTGTGGAGCCCCATGTGGGGCTTGAACTCATGACCCTGAGATCAAGACCTGAGCTGAGGTAAAGAGTTGGACTGAGCCAACTAAGCCACGTGGGCATCCCGTGATTATTAGAGGTTTACAGTAAGATTGAAATTAGGAAGAATGAGTTGTCCAGCTTAGTTCTTTTGTTCCCCCTCAATATATTTTGGCTACTCTGGGTCCCTTGTATTTTCCTAAGAATCTAGGAACAGCTTGTTAATTTCTGCTGAGAAGCCAGTTTTTTATTTCGATCAGAATTGTGTGGATTCTGGAGACCAGTTTGGGGACTAGTGATATCTTAGCAAAACTAGCAGTTCAATCTACAAAGGATGTCTTTCTATTTGCTTAAGTTTTTAAACATTTTCATCTGTTTCTTACAAGGACATTTTATAATTTTCAGTGTATATACACAGCATATACTTCTTAGGTTAGGTTTATTCCTAAGTATTTTATTCTCTTTGCTGCTATTGAAGACAGAATTGTGCTCTTAGTTTCACTTTTGGATGGTTTCTTGCTAGTATGTACAAACACTGGATATACCGACTCGTGTGGGAACAAAGACTTTTTGTCAGGGTCGCAGGGCCTCAACCTCCCCCATCATGACAGATGCGACTGCATTTAGGGCCCCCGCACGTAGATAATCCGGGAGGATCTCATCTCCAGCTCCTTCCCTTAATCACAACTGCAAAGACCACCTTCTTGGCCATCCATGCTCACATTCCCAAGGTCCCAGGGATGAGGACCTGGAGGCTCTCTCTTGGAGGGCCATGCTTGCCTACCTTCCTGCCCTTTGTGCCGGTGGGGTGACTCGGCAGACAAGCAGAATCCTCATAACCCCACTGTCAAGTGCTGACGCTTGATCTACCGGAACCGTCCCTCCTTACTGGCTTCCCCAAGGGCCCACCGCCTCCCAGTTACATTTTCTGTCTAACTGCAGAGGGCTCTGGGAGGAGCCGCATTCGGAACCACATCACCACCATGCAAACCCGATGGCCTGCCTCCAGTGTCCACGCCGAGCCCCTGGGCAAGGTCACAAGGGGCTCCTGTGAGTTCCCCTCAGAAGAGCAGCGAGCGCCCTCTAGGACCGGCCGCGCAGGGAGCCGGGCCAGGCGGCCTCCGTCAGGCCCTCGTGAAACGCTGCCCGAGCCCGGCTCTGTGCTGGGTGCAGTGACCCAGAGGCCATCACTGCTGCCCTCAAGACGCGACCCCCGCGTGTCCAGCACCCACAGCCGCCTGCGCGGTCCTGCACTCTGGGGACCCGAGCGTGTCACTGTTGCCTGCGTGCCTCTGTCCCCTCATAACCTCTTGCTCCGCCGCCTGAGGATGGGGTGGCCAGTGCCCCACAGACACGGCCTCAGGCCTGTGCTCACCCTCACCCAGGGGGGGCTCTGGGCGGGGACCACAGCTCAGCTGTGACCTTGAGGTCAGCCCCCCTCCCCGTTCCCTCATCTGTGCGCCGAGGGTCAGGTCAGAGGGTCTGGAAGGAGGAATAACTCACTTCCCTCTGCGCGGAGCCAGATGGGCTACCCTGTGAAGAGGGTGGGACCCTTCCGGGGCCTCCTCTCCTCCTGGGGCGAGGTGGGGGACACAGGCTTGCCCCCCCCCGGGGCTCCTCCCCGGGGGAGGCTTCCATGGCAGGCGCGTCTGTGGCACTGCCGGTGTCCCAGACTCCACGGGACCCACGCGGAGGCTGCCGGGATGCACTCAGTGGCACTGCGGGTCGCTGGGCTCCGGGGCAGAGGGAATGACAAGTGTCTTCTTCGTGCACTGTGGGGTTTTGGCAGTTTTATGGGAAAACAGTTTCTTCAGAAGCAAGCTATCCATCACTTTCTTTAGTAAACGTGCCAAACCATATTACAAGATGCACTATCTATTTTTAATAAGCATCCATTTATCTACCAAGCACTTGCCGAGGGCCTTGGAGAGACCTGGGCCAGACGCCGGCTCTGCTGGAGGCCAAGGGAAGTGGGAAGCTGTGGTCTGTCCCCTGTGAGCCACAGGTGCGGGCACACGCCCCGATCATCGCCACGCCCCCACAGGTGCGGGCACACGCCCCGATCCTCGCCGCACTCCCAGAGGTGCGGGCACACGCCCCGATCCTCGCCGCGCTCCCAGAGGTGCGGGCACACGCCCCGATCATCGCCGCGCTCCCGTGCCTGGACCTCCACCCGTGTGCTGTCCTTAAACCCCCACGACACCCGCGTCCCAGAGCGAGGAGACAGAATCTCTGCGGCGCGAGCATACGTGGGCAGGGGTTCCCCAGGAACGGTGCCTTCCTGCTGGCTGTGTGGGTGGCGAGGGACCCAACGAGTGGGCCAGGAGCACGGGCTGACTTCTCTCTCCCTGCCTCCCACACGTGTTGCATACATGAAGCTGGAGGGCTGGCCCCTGAGTCACCGAGCGACAGGCCAGCCTCCCCCTTCACCGCAGCTGCCCAGGGGTCAGAAGAGCAGGCAGGGCCGCGGTGCGGGTGTGGGAGCAGCCCTGGCTCGTTCTCTGCATTCCCCCAGCCCCAGAACAAGCGGGCCTCGGCCAGGCTGGAGCTAATGACGGGAAGACATGTGCCTTGGACCGCAGAGCCCTCCCGCCGCCCCGTCCCGGACACCTGAGGCACAGGGTCTCACTCGACCCCACACACCCGTAAGAGGCAGGAGCTGGCGTCCCCCTCACTCTATGGATGAGGACAGTGCAGCCCAGTTGGCTAAGTGGCCTGGTCACCCAGCGCCCTCTGCCCTCCTAACCAGCACCCCAAAATCAGGAAGGAGGGGGAGGGGCGGGAGCAGATGAAGAATCAGCACACACCCGCCGCCCCACCAGGGTCAGCCGCGTCGGCCAGCTCTGCAGCACCCCGTGCCCTTGGACGATCCCCCGAGGAGCTGACGGGGCAGGGGTCTGGCACCGCTGAGCTGGGAAAGTCCAGGCTTGGAGAGGTTATGTAAGGTTTTGGAAGTCCGCACAGTAAGGCCGGATTTAAAACCATCTGCCCTAAACACCTACGCTCATCGGTCCGGGCACAGGTCCTGCATGGGTCTGGGAGGTGCTGAGCACGGCGAGGCTGGGGAGGGGGCAGTCTACACTGTCCGTGTCGTAGCTGACCACCCGCGTGCTGGGCTCTAGGGAAGGACAGCTCAACACCAGGATGTGTGGCTCTGGCCAAGTCAGGGTCGCGCTCTGGCACCCATGGCCATGGGGGTGAGTCACCCAGATGATCTTGTCACCTGATAGGGACACCTCGCCTTCTGTGTCTCCTCAGAGCTTGGCTTCTGGGGAAGGCCTTTTCTCCTAGAAGATCCTAATACTTCTCTACAGCCACCCAGGGCCTCGGGAGTGTAGCCAGAGATGCTGTGGCTGGAAAGACACAAGGTGTGGCAAGAACCTGACCTTGGGCAAAGGTGCAGACTCCTCGTGGGAGGCAGGGACACCCGCGCTGGTTCCTCTGCACACCTCCGGCTGGCTGGCCCCCTTTAGGGCTCGATCAGACTGGCGTGCAGGGAACTGGCTCGTGGGGGCAGGGGGGCCGAGGAGAGGTGATGTGTTTCGGGGCAGAGGGTCCCTCACTGATTTAAGATCCTGGCCACCTGAGGGGCCGCTGGGGCCGGCAGGACAGGAGTGGTCAGAGAAACGGGCTTCTACCTGGCTTCCATGCTCTGTGGTGAGGCCTCGGTGGCCCCTCGGATGCAGTCTCTTTACTTTCAAAGTGGGGATGACAGTGAATCGTGCACAGGACTTCCGTAAAGGCGGGACGTAATAGTGATCTGCAAGCCCCCGGGTCCCTGAGACGCTCACACTGGCCCCGGGTGGGAAACTGAGGAATCGTCTCCTTTGTGGGCAAGGTGTCAAACAGTGTTCATTTCTGACGGTGACAGGACGTGCTCTATGCAGAATGTTCTGTTTGGAAAAAAGGACAGTCTTTGCTTCCGGCGTTAGGCACTGGTCTCTGGTTCGGAAGCGGAAGCTTTGTGCTGTAAGCAGCAGAGGGTCTGGAACATGGAGTGTGCGGGTGTCTCTTTGCTGTGCCGTGCACTGTGGCTGTGTATTACCATGTTGTGTGTGCATGTGTGTGGTGTGTGTTGTGGGCGTGTGCACGTCTGGGTGTGTGTGCTGCGAGGGGTCCCTGCTGGCTCCCACCCAGCTCGTGGCCCGCAGAACCAATGTCAGAAGGGAGCTGAGACCCGCCCGCCCCGGACCGTCACCAGCTCTGTACTACCCACCTCTGCTGCCGCAGGGACGGCGGGGAGGGCCGCGCACCGGGCCAGACACAGCCAGCTGGCCCAGAACCACCTCTGAGCAGACAGCTGGACCGTGACCATGGCCTCTGCCCGCCGGCAGCCCGCAGCGCCCCAGCCAGACACGTCCGCGTCCCTCAGACCCCGCTGAACACCCACACGTGCGACAGGCCAGGCCGGTGCCTGCGCTGGACCACCGACAAACGTCCCTTCCCCTCCCTTCCCCACTGACTGCTGGAGTTTCCCAAAGAACTTCAAGGCCCTCCTCCTCAGAGGACATGTTTAAAGTCCCCACGGAGCAGCCAGGACGACCAGCCTCTTCCGCGGGCAGGATGCAGTGCAACCTCTCGTCCCCTGGAGCCCGGTTCCAGCTCCTCTTCCTCCTGGGAGGACCACCGCTTCGGCAACAACGTGACCTAAGTGCTGGCCACGTGCGGCGTCTGAACCCTCAGTAAGTTCCCCACATACGAAGCCAAAGTGTCCCCCAGGAAGCCGCCCATCAGCCCAACAACCGAGACCACCACCACGGACGCCCCAGCCGCGAGGTCACACGGCCCAACGACCGAGACCGCCACCGCGGATGCCCAGCCGCGAGGTCACACGGCCCAATGACTGAGACAGCCACCGCGGACGCCCCAGCCGCGAGGTCACACGGCCCAATGACTGAGACCGCCACCACGGATGCCCAGCCACGAGGTCACATGGCCTAACAACCGAGACTGCCACCGCGGACGCCCAGCCTCGAGGTCACGCAGCCACTCTCTCCTGGGGCGCATCTCACCCTCACAGGTGGGACACAGAAGCTCACCAGCAGGGGTCTGCACCAGCCCACTGGGTAGGGACACAGAGGAGCTGCCATCCCAGCAGCCCCCCCCCACCCCAATGGCCCGCAAGCCCACGGGGACGGTGACACGCCCAGCGTGCTCCTGTGGGACCCCGCTCACCGCGAGCAGGGCCCCAGCCCGCGACGCAGCTGCTCACCGTGAGCCCAGCTGGAGCAGGTGGGGGGTCAGCCCGGAGCCCTCTCCCCCTGTGAACTCTGTGGAGATACCCCGCAGCCTTGCCAGGTGCACGGGGCCCTCGCTTTGGGCCCAGATGCAGAGCGGGCCTCCCCCGACGTGTGCGTGCCCTTGGTGGTTTCTGTGAGTTTGGGGAACGTGGGGGTGCCGGGGCTGTGTGCACACTGCCTTCTCGCCCAGAAGTCTCAAAACCCCAGGCCACGCAGAGGTGTCCGGGGACACCTGGCAATGCCATCTGTGAAACGGGGCCAACGTGCCCTCCGCAGAGGGCGAGCGGGTCTTTCTGAGGAGTGTAGTATCCATCCCTAAAGCCTTTCCAAAGGCAAGCCCATGGCGGGGTTGTGCAGGGAGTTCCCAGCACCGGAGGAACGGCTGGTCCCTCGTGATGTGTCTGAGGAAGACGAACGCACATCCGGACAAGCTGGGCCCCAGCGGCCGGTTAGAAAAGGGGGGCCACACCGCGGGGAGGACACCCCAACGTGCTTTCAGGAACCAGAAACCCCACCTCGGATCAGACGGGAATCCCGGCCTACACGACCCTTGCTGCACAAAGGCTGGTTCAAGGGGACCCATCCTCCCGTCGCACCCGCGGAACACTGCCCCTCAGGTGACTATGCGTGTGGCATGCTGAAGAATAGAGCCCGTCTCCGGGGGCTCCCGGGGGCACAGACCATCAGGGACAAGCGTTCTCTGTGCCGGGCATCACCTCGCATACCCAACACAAATGTGTACCGGTTAGGGCGCCTGGGTGACTCAGTGGGTTAAAGCCTCTGCCTTCGGCTCAGGTCATGATCTCAGGGTCCTGGGATCGAGCCCCACATTGGGCTCTCTGCTCAGCCTGCATCCTCCTCTCTTTCTGTCTACTTGTGATCTCTGTCAACTAAATAAATAAAATCTTAAAACAAAACAAAAACGTACTGGTTAGCCCGACTGCCAGCTGACACGGCAGCTTCTAGCCTCCTCACCCGCAAGGAAGCCCAGGCTCAGAGACTGGATGGCCGCCGGCCACCCCACAGAGCAGAGGACCCATCCAGCTTCTCCGCGTGGTCCTCCGTGTCTGGAAACCTCACTCTCCGCATCCCCAGGAGCCCAGGCCCGGGCACGTGGCCATGGCTCAGCCACCTGATGCTTCCAACTGGGGCCCCAGGGACTGACACCAAGGACCCGGGGCCTGTAGGACACCAACGCCGCAGCCGGAGTCGAGAGCGGAGTGTCCAGTGGCGGGAGATGCTCCCGGGAGTTCCTGGGTTGCCTCCCTAAACATCCTTCCAAGACACCGCCTCTTCTACTTACACTGGCTGGAGGAGCATCTCTTGCTTGCAGCTAAGAGCCCCGGGTCTCTAGTGGCACCTGGGACACTCATACCAGGGCCTTTCCCATCCAAAGCCATCCTCTCTCCTCTAGGGTCCTGATTCTCAGGAAGGGGACAGAGAAGCCCACTCACTCCTCCCTCGTGAGAGCAGCCTGTGGAAGGGATGGGGGCATGGTGGTGATTTTCCTCGAGCCTGGCTTTGGAAAGTAGTTGGTGCTCGGGTGGGCAGCAGGTGCGGGAGGCCCATGTGCAGTGTTCTCGGGCAGACTGTCGGCCCCCAGGGACCCCGCATTCAGGAGGGCCTTGAACTTCCAAGGCGGATCGCTTACAGCCCTCCCTTACCAGCACTAGTGGCGTCTTTGCTAAAGCTAAGGGGGGCGGGGAGGGACAGGAACTTGCTTTGCTGAGTCCCTTCTAAACGAGCAGGCACCGCTCCAGCTGCTTGGTAAACGTGCCCTTAATCACTGGCAAAAATCGTCCAGGACAGCCTGGTGCACAGCCCTGGACCAGGCCTCCGTGGGTGGCCCCACACACCCGGGGACTGGAGCAGGCCAGGTGCATGAGCTGTGGGACTAACGTTCTTGCTCAGCAAAGGCGGGCTGAGTTCCCCTGAGCGGGGCTCCACGTCAGCCGATGGTGGCACCCGGAGGCAGGGACTGAGTCTCGCTTCACCCTTGATGGGCAGGATCCACCTGCGGGGAGCTCCCGGCACACAGGAAGGGTATTCGCAAGGCCAGGACAGGCACAGATGTGATGAGTATCCCTCCAGCTGGGTGTCACAAGTCTCGTTTTGCACAAGAAGAGGCCAAGACCCCAGAAGTTTCAGGAGCTCAGCCACGGTGGCAGAGCCGGGTGGCAGCAGAGGCAGGGCCGGGTCCCGCCGGATATCACAGAACACACGGCTCATGCATCTAAGACACACGATTCAGCGGGGTTTAGCACATTCGCCGCCGCACAACCACCACCACTCTGATTCCAGAACACTTCCATCCCCGTCAGATTCCCTGGAACAGTCTGCCGTCTTCCCCGCCATCTGACCGCCACGCTGTCTCTGTCGGTTTACTTCTGGACGTTTCGTCTGAGCGGAATCGCCCGACACACAACATCTCGTGTCTGGGTTTTTTCTTGGCACAATCCTTGTCACATTTGTCATCCGTGTCCAGCGTCTGTCAGCACTTCCTTCCTCTGTATAACTGAACAGTACCGCACGTGCGGACAGACACATTCTGTTCATCCGTCCGTCAGCGGACGGGCACCTGGGTCGGCCGCCGCCACCTGCGGCTGTCCCAGCGATGCAGCCGTGAGCAGCCGCGTGCGGGCTTCTGCGGGTCATGGGCGGGTTTCTGTGTCTCCTGTCCAAGGAGAGGACGTGCGGACTTGAAGCCCCTGTGCTCCCGCACCCGACCAAGGCCCACGGCTAGGACAGATCTCTACAGACTGCAGCGTCTCAGCACTGAGCATCTTTCTCGTGAGAACCCCTCTGAGGACAGGGCAGCACACGCAAACTGCAGGTAATCCACTTAACTCGTCCTCCTCAGCATTTACCGCTCGAGGAGAGAGTGGAACCCTGCCCTGCACGGAAGCCGTTTCATCCAGTTCCTCCCGCTTCCCTGCGGTCCTGCCCCCACCCTGCTCCCCGAGGGCTGCCGGGGCAGGCATTATGTGGGTGCACCTGCCTTGGGGGTGGATCCCCGGGGACCTGGAAGGACTTGGGGGGATTCTGGGAGACGGGGACGGCATGCATGTAACCGTATCCACGGCCCCGATGCCCACCACAGGACAGCGATGGGATGAGCGAGGCCTGAAGCCAGGAGGAGGGAGCGGCGACAGCAGCTGTGGAAAGAGGGCCGTGAACTCTGGGAAGAAGGGAGGAGGTGAGCAGCAGGTGCCGGGGGCAGGAGCGGGGCGGGAGGTGAGGGGTAGACGCCGGCACAGCAATACAGTCCAGGACCTTCTGAGGCGGCTGACATCATGCTGGTAGCTTGAGACTGGCCATCGTCGGAGCACGGGCATCTCAGGAGCCAGCGAATGCTACGCAGTGGGTCTCCCTCCCCCACCCCATCCCCCAGAGAGCTAGTTGTTAAACATTCACCAACACAGCGCGGCTCAAATTCCTCCCCCAGATGGCCGGGGCTTCGGTGGACCTCCGTCAGACAGGACAGAGGGCGTATTCTCCCCAGAACTTGAACCAGGAGCCTCTGGACTAACGACGCCGTGGGGTCTAGACACCAAGTGTCAAGACGAGCAGCCCCCTCCCTGACCTGACGCCCCCGTCAGCAGACGCAGGGGGTCAGTCCAGAGTGAAGACCAGTCCAGAGTGAAGCATTCAAGTCATTGGAGGGGCCCCGCTCCTCTGCACCAGCTTGGGGGTCCCTCTTTGACGGGAGGGATGGCCACGGGGCAGTCATCGGGGTGACACCTCCCCAGCGAAGGCGCCCGGGAGAAATAACGGAGAACAAGGAGAGAGAAGCCGGGCAGGAGCAGAGACACCTTCACTGGAAGCTGTGCTTGACACTCTCAGAGACCAGAGGAGGCTGTCCGTCCGTGAGGAAGACCCGGTGCTGACAGGGGGCAGTGACAGAGCCAGGACGAACCCTAAGAGACGAACGATGTCACCGGAACGGTCACAGAAATCCCGTCCGCAGAAGGGAAATAAACTCGGGGACACTTCCCGGGCAGCAGAGTGACAATTCTAAGAGATGCAGGATGGGGAGAAAAGGAAATGAAAGGACCAGCTCCGGAGGCCCAGCCTCCAGCTAGTGAACATTCTGGGAGAGAAAACAGAGGGAGCAGAAGGGTGAGAAGTACAGAAATCACAGAAGACACGGTCCTGGTGGTTTTACCTCACAAGGAAACGGCCCGCTAAGGGCACCGTACAAAGGATTTCCACAAGAACCACATCAGGTTACGTGAAATGACAGAACGCTGGAGGGGAAGAGTGGACCCCAGAGGCCCCCAACAGAGGGAGGCTGCTGATTCACGAAATTCGGGAATTCAGAATTCCCAGAGCAGGAGCTATCTGGGCAGGAACCTGGAAGGTCATGTCTTAGATATGTGAGTTTCTGAAAGCTGGAAGATAGCAGAAATGCCTTCGAAATGCCAAAGGAAGAAGAAATCCAAATTCTAAATCCAAGTGAATAATCAATTAGGTTTGCGGGAGAATAAAGATGATTTTCAGCTGTGCAACATTTCAGACTATTTTTCCCTCTACAGTCTTTCCTGGGACAGGGCTAAGGACGTGCTCCAGCCGGCTGAAGGGGAAGGCCCAGCAAGAGAAAGGCCGCAGGCAGGAGGCGCAGGGGGCGACCGGGCAGCCCACGGGGCACAGACCAGATGGGCAGAGACAGGAGGCCACCGGGAGCAAGGCAAGCCCTGCAGGTTAGCTGACGGGGCGAGTGGCAGAGCGATGGCTTCAGTGCTCTGGAGGAGAGTTCGAGAAAATTAACCAGGGTCACGGAAAAATTAAAAAAGAAAAAGAGGCAATCACTAACTGCAGGAAACGCAAAAAATTATACAAAGAAGGAAGTGCAATCCGTAGCACAGAACTGGCTCAGCTGTGAGAGCATTTGCCTTGTCATAATACAAATTAACAGAAGAAACTCTGTGGGGATTTAACCTAAAACTGCGATCCGCCTGCAGCCAGAGGGTAGAGGCAGGAAGTCAGCGGATGTCTGGCCCAGAGACTCTGGAGATGGAGACCAGTGGGCGCTGTTGGCCTGCACTGGGTCGCTCCCTTCCAGGTGGTTCCGAGCAGCTGGGCACCAGCGGGGTGCTCAGGGTCAGGGCTCAGCCATGCGGGCAGACAGGACTATGGGTTTCATCAGGCATCTCCTACAACTAACTGGCTTTTTTGGTCCTGTGTATTAACTTGCATAAAAAATATTCTTACAGAAAAAAAAATATTCTTACAGAAAATTAATCATCAAAGGGCAGTGTTAATGAATAATACTCTAGCGTCCGAAGCACATCGTGTCCGGGAACACACAAAGTGGAGTCTGGAGTCTGGGTCCCGCACAGAGCAGGCCTGTGCTGGGTCCCTGCGGCTGGGAGATGGGCCCGGTGCCCACCCTGCTCGGCGGTGGGAGCACGAAGGGAACCAGGCACGTCAGACGTGGTTCTAATGGACACCGTACAAATGTGTGTTGTGTGGTCCCATGGAAAGCGAGCTCCGCGCCCGACCCTGGCAGGTCCTTGGGAAGGCAGTTTCTTCCCACTTCTGCCTCTTCCTCCAGGCTGTCTTCCAGGCTCTCTTGGGGGAGCGGGTGAGAACAGAGGCCCTGCCAGCTCGGAAAGGGTAAGAAAGTAGGAGGACTTGCGACCCACACCGAGGGCACTTCGAGTTTGCCTGACCTTGAGGAAGTCATGTAACCTCTGAGCCTCTGGGTCCGCTACAAGGTCCGTCTCAAGGATGCACCCTCTGCAGGGCTGGCAGGGTGATGGGGAGAGCAGTGTGAGGGTCAAGTCGGGCCTCTCGCTGCCCAAGGTCCAAGTCAAGACCTCTCTTGTCCCGCAGAGCTCCAGGGAGGGGTGCCTGCAGACCGCCCCTTAGGAGGGTGGCGGATGCCAGTTCTCGGTACAGCACGGGCCAGTAACGGCACTGAGCCAAACAGGCCCAGGCCTGGAGGAGCGTGAGCACCGGGGGCCGAGAGGCCAACAATCCACGTGAGATCCGTGGAGTCTCCTGGGCTCAGCACAGCTCACAGCAGGCTCCTGTGGGGCTGCTCTGGCGACAGGCCGTGAAGCCGATGTCACAGGCCTCTGGGAGCCCACAGAAGCACGGCCCGGCCCACGTGGTGACCGCGCGGAAAGGGGCTGCAGTGTGAATCGCAGCCCAGAAGAGGGACAGCTCAACCCGGCCAGGAAGGAGTGAGAGGGTCCTGGGGGAGACGACAGCAGAATGAGCCCACGACAAGCTGGCCCCGAAGCCCTCTCCTCCCTCCCTCTTCCTCCGCTCGCTGCCTCCACCCTGCGCACCTGGAGGCCAGCAGAGAACCAGGACGCTCCAGCGCCCGCTGATCAGTCCCACCTGACGTCTGTGCTCCGGGGGCCTGGGCCCAATGGGGATGTCAGAGGGGACGATCGGCCGCTGGGTGAGGCAGTGGTGGAACGAAGTCTGGCAGCTGAGCCTGTGTCCAGGCCAGTGGGTTTCCAGCAGAGAACAGAGGACGAGAAACCAAGAAGGTTCCAGAACCTCTTGGCTGTCTGGACGTGGGAGAGAACTGCTCCAGAGCAGGCTGTGGTCAGGAGGAGGAGGATGAGGCCCACAGGTGAGAGGCGGGGCCGGCGGCCAACAGGAAGACACGGAGGGGGACCCGTGACCTGGGGCTCATCAGGGGAGACGAGCCTCACGTTCTCGGGTCCAGTTCTCGGGGAGACGTGAAACTGATGCCCCGAATACTGCTTCTCCAGGGCTTGCCGGCTAACGAACGGCAGAGCCAGACTCAATCCAGGTCTGACTGCAAAGCGTGCCCCCAGACTCTGCAAGCTGGCCTAGAAAGGAATGAGCGCAGTGTCCTGATGCTGGGAACACTCGCAAGAACGCCACGGGCAGGCGGCAGGCGGAGCCGCACCAGGGCCCCGAACCCAGGGAGCTCGTCCGGGCAGGCGGCAGGCGGAGCCGCACCGGGGCCCCGAACCCGGGGAGCTCGTCCGGGCAGGCGGCCCCGAACCCGGGGAGCTCGTCCGGGCAGGCGGCAGGCGGAGCCGCACCAGGGCCCCAAACCCGGGGAGCTCGTCAGCGCAGGCGGCAGGTGGAGCCCCGAACCCGGGGAGCTCGTCCGGGCAGGCGGCAGGCGGAGCCGCACCGGGGCCCCGAACCCGGGGAGCTCGTCAGGGCAGACGGCAGGCGGAGCAGCATCAGGGCCCCGAACCCGGGGAGCTCGTCAGGGCAGACACGGCAGGGCCACGCCGGCTCCCGAAAACTCGCGGCCCCCTGCCGTCACCGACGCCGTGCATGGCTGAGCGGCAGGCGCCCAGCCGGGGACCCAGCAGCTCCCTGCTTCTCTGCCTGGGGCCCGCTGCGCTCGGGGCCAGGCTGGTGAGAGGTGCTGCGGACCACTGCTTCAGCCGCCCGCCAGTACCAGCTGGGAAGGAGAAGGAGCAGAAGAGCCCCGGGGCTGCCAGGCCTCAGGCGCCCCCACATCTTGGGGCTCTCCGCTTCCGGCAGCAGCAGGCCAACATCACCACCTTGTGTCAAAGTCGATACTGGGGTGCGGGGATGGTAAGTAACCTGCTCGAGGTCACGCAGCGGCCCTGAGACTCAAATTCTTGCCATTTCTAAGTCCCTGGGACTCCTCGGGGCTCGCTCACATCCCGCGCTCCCTCGTTCCCTCGCTGTCCGTCCTGCTGATGTTTACCGAGGGCCGGGCACCGTGCTGCCCGCAGGGGCTCGTGGTGCAGGCGGCCCGCCTGGGCCGTGAGTGCACGGGACACACAACTAACCACTCCTCCCGTTCACACCCTGAACCACCGTCGACATCTTCCAGACAAGACAGAAAAGCCGAGGCCCAGGGAGGCCCGGGAACCTGCATGAGGCATCATGGGGAGCAGGTGTCGGAGCCAGGAGGTGAGCCCCACAGGTGTCGGAGCCAGGAGGTGAGCCCCACAGCCTGACTCCCGAGCCTGTGTTCTCTATCACGGGCCAAAACCTACAAGAACCATCGCAGCTGGTGAACGTCCAGTGGGCAACCTACAGAGCACTTGGGGCAGACTTGCTGACCATAGAAACTTCTGGAAGGCCAGACCTGAGAGATGAAAGGAGTCACTCAGACAAAGCAGGGTGCAGGGAGAGCTGGTTGTTCAGAGAGTGGGAGTGAGTGCCAGGGGCCCTTCTAGACCCAAAGCAGCTCAGCCCTGCCGGGGTTTGGGGAGGCCTGGGAGGCAGGGAAAGGATATAAAGTGACCCCAGGAGATGTCCCGTTCAGTCCAGCAAGTGCACACTCTGGACAGTGAGAGACGCATCCCAGATGCAAGGGGCCGGCCTGCACCTGGGGCGACAGGCCCACCCCGCCCAGGAGATGGGTGGTAGGGGCTGCAGAGGGACAGGGGAGCTGCCTGCTTCCTTCTGGTCCTGATGCTGCCTCCACAAGGGTCCCAAGGTCACCAAGACTCCCCTCTGATCTGACTGCTGTCCTCAGACTTGCCATTTGATGGGGCCTCCAAGTGGGAAGGCATGGTCCCTAAGGGGATCATTTCCTCTGTAGGTAACAGTCACGTTTTAGAAATGGAAGCACAGCCATGACCAGGCTCAGATTCTGGAGGGGGCTGCTGTCGTGGGCCCGCCCTGCTGGGAACTGGGGTGCCCTGGGACGTCCCCTCTGGCCTCGCCCGCTGCTCAGAGCCCTCCTGCAGTCCCACGCCACCCTCCGCACGCGCTCGGCTTTCCCTTCGCCCCAGTTTAAATGTCTCTTCTCTTGCTCTTTCATGAATCTTTATAACCATCGATGCCCTGTCTTCAGTCAGGTTGGACGGGAACAGGCGCGCGTGTCAACCGCTGCTGGGCCCCGGACCCATGCCCGGGGCTTCTGCACACCCCGCCTCCAAGCAGATACCGTGCCCCAACCCGGGCGCCCCGTCGGGGTGGCTCCGAGAGGTGGCCTCCCGTTCAGTGCGCACAGCCGGTGAGGCTCAAGGTCTCAGGCGTCTCCACTGCGAGGCCAAGACCGGGTCAGCTCTGGCTTCTCTGGAGATGGGGTCTCAGAAGACCCCTTGCCCTTGCCCGCGGAGCAGCCGGTGAGCTGCCGAGGGGACGGGACAGCGGGAAAGGACATGGCGGGAAGAACCTCGGCTCAGGGCGGCGTCAGGCTCCCAGGTCGTGTCCCCAAAAGAGCAGCCACAGAGTGTGGGAAAGCCCCCTCGGCACTCCTGGCCTCCCCGCCGCCCGGCGTTGCTCGGCCCTCGCTTCTCTGTCCCCCGCGGCTGCTCTCTGCCCGCTGCGGCCACGAGGCCGGGGTGGCAGAGTGATGGGCAGCCTTTGCATTAGAGGACTTTTCCTTTGTGAGGTTCGAGTTATTGTTGTGCCTGCCGCTGCTGGACGGCACCGGCTCCTCTGCGGCGCGGTGGACCGGCCACAGCTCAGGGAAGGAGTTTCGGGACGACTCGTGCTGTGTGAACAGCTCAGGGCCAGGAGACGTTAGGAACCGCACCTAGAGGGCAGCGGGCTCTCCCCGTGTCTACAGAGCCGTGCCAGCAACGCCAGCACAATCAGGAAGGTCCCACACCGTGAGGACTTCACGCAGAATTTCACGATTGCGTTCTCCAGCTGCACCGTACCAACGTGTGTTCGGTGACTGCCACACGTGGATTCCACACGCATGTGGGGCTCATCAGCCTCATTTCACAGGTGAGGACACAGGCTTGGGGTCATCAGGCAACCTGCCCTCAGCCCCGGCTTCTCTGCCTGCCGTGTTTGCCACACTCCCCTTTCCAGGTGCCAGGCCCTCACCGTTGCTCTGCTCAGGAGCTCAGGATAAGGTAAGAAGACAGACGGTGACAAAATGTTTAAGAACCTGCTGTTTGGAAAACAACACCACCACCACCAACAAAAACCTGGCTTGTCATCATTGCCAATTTCCATGGTGTAAAGACTTTCCGGCCAGCTGATTTCCAGCTTCCAGTGTGACGTTAACTAAAGTCACAAAACTCCTGCAAACGTAGGCCAGTTCATGCACACGTCAGCACACGCCTGGACAAGACGTCCTCCTCGGCCGTCTCACTATTCCAGAAGGATCCGTCCAAGGGTGAGCACCTTGAGAAAGCCTTCCATGACCTCCCAGCACAAACCACACCACATCCCCGACCCCTCAGCCCCTCAGACGCTTGGCAACCACAAGATAGGGACCATGTCCACAGTCCCAGAGCAGGCTCGGGGGACAGTGTTTCGGGACAATTACAGTTAAATTCCACTTATGAGCACACAGGCAAAAAAATCTAAATAAAATATTAGCAAACCAAATCCAGCAGAGTGTTTTAATGGAAGAGAAGCCGCCACAACAAAGGGCGATTTCTTCGAAGGACAGCCCAGAAATCTACCAGCCGGAATCACCACAACATTTAAAATGAGAAAGGTATTACAAAGATATTAATAAATGCCAAAGTCATTCAATGAAAAAGAAATGAAGACTTCTGAAAAAACAGGAACAGAAGAAGACAAAATTACATGAAATGTTTTTATTTAAAAAAGCACATTTCTTACCTATACAGCTGATCCTTAAACAGAACAGGGGGCTGGAGTGTGGACCCCCGACCCCGTGCACTCGAAAATCTTTGTATAATTTTTTCCTTCCCCAAACTTAACTACGAACAGTCTACTGTTGTCCAGAGCCTTGCTGATAGTCCAACAGTCAATTAACATCCATTCCGTGCCATGCACCGTATTTTCACAGTAAGACAAAAGGAGCTGCCGAGAAAATCCTAAGAAGAAATATATTCCCGGGACTGTACTGTAGATGGTGAAAAAGATCTGTAAGTAGGCCTGTGTGGGGCGAACCGTGTTCAAGGGTCAACTGACATATATGGCTATTTCTGATTTCTAACTAGAATATTAATTTTCCACAGAACAAAAGTGCTCTACCGCATACATGGACGGGTAACTAAGGGAACTATAAAGAGAAGAGAGCAAGGTGGGACCCGCTTTGCAGATATTAACACAACCTCAAACCATCACAATAAAAGGGAGGGATCGGTTCAGAGATGGGCAAGTCTCTTCAACACGACAGGTAAGAGGCTCCAGAGACAGATTCGCGTTTATAAAGAAATGAAATATATCACACAGGTGGCATGTTAATGAGGAGGAGAAAGAGTGGTTTTTTAAAATAAACCGGTCCTGGGGCGCTGCAGTGGCTCAGCCGGTCAAGTTTCTGACTCTTGATTTCGGCTGAGGTGATGGTCTCATGGTCTGAGCTGAAGCCCCGTGCTGGGCTCCACACTGGGCGGGGGTCTGCTCCAGATTCTCCCCCTCAGCTCCTCCCCTTGCACGTGCGGGAGTGAGAGGGAGAGAAGCAGACTCCACTGAGTTTGGAGCCCAATGTGGGGCTCAATCTCATGACCCTGAGATTGCGACCTGAGCTGAAATCAAGATTCAGATGCTCAGAAGACTGAGCCAGCCAGGTGCTCCTATAAATGGATAACTCTATTAAAAAATAAAATAAACTGGTCCTGGCATAAGAGACTAAACATCTCAGAACGCAAAAGTCAGGATCCATCTCATTGTACACACAAGTACGTTCCAGATAGACTGACACTTTAAATCAGAAGAGAAGAAATGCAGGGAACAGGTGGTCAACGGCAAGGGGGAGGCATTCTGAAGCAGGCAAACCTGACTGCAGAGAGTGGACTTCATATGGCAAAGCCGTGGAAACAAAACCAGAAGAAACAGCAGAGCAGGAAAAGGCACCTGCGCCCCATCTAACGGTGGGTTCTTAGGCCCGGGCTGCGGCTTCCAACAAGCGGGTGAGAGAGAGAAAGCATCTTGCAGAAGGGACGCACGGGGGCCGAAGGAGAGGAAGCCACAGGACCCACGAACCGGAGCTCCCCCGGCTCACCAGCGGCCGGGGCACGGCAAGTCCGAGCAGAAACGGCACGTTTCACCTGGCAGCGTGCAAATACGAGGAAAGGGGCCGGCGACACGGGGACCATCACCGCAGTACCCGCCTGGGGAGCAGGCTCGGGCTGCCCTGAATCGTCAAGTCCCAGGAACTAAGAGGGCTCCAAACAGAGTAGGGTCCCCTGCGTGTAAGCCAAGTACATCTCACCTGCACGTAAATAGACTGACACGCAGCGGCCTGAGCCTGGAGAAATGTGTAGGGAGCTCGAAACCCCTGTGTGATACAAGGGGGCTGGTACCAGGTTTCTTTTCTTTTCTTTTTTTTTTTTTTTAAGATTTTATTTATTCGACAGAGAGAGAAACGGCGACAGAGGGAACACAGCAGGGGGAGTGGGAGAGGGAGAAGCAGGCTTCCCGCCGAGCAAGGAGCCCAATGCCAGGGCTCGATCCCAGGACTCTGGGATCACAACCCGAGCCAAAGGCAGATGCTTAACGACGGAGCCAGCCAGGCGCCCTGGTACCAGGTTTCTCCTCGGAAGGATGGAGATGGTAGGGAGAGCAGTAGCTTTCATACCCTGTGCAGTACTTCACCGGTTAGGGTAAACGGGGATTACTTTATAATTTAAAAAATGTAATAAACGGTTTTTAAGTGCTTTCTAGACTGCACACCCATGCCAGCAGCAAGGCTTGATAATGGGTCTAACCACTGTCATCGCTTACAGGATCCATGAACTTGTTAGGGCTTCGGAGGAGAGCGATCAAGGATTCTCGGCACCGTAATAACCTGGTAAAGAGGAGTCAGAAAGGTAGCAGCTGGAGCTCTCCCTGCGGAGCTCAGGGCAGAGAAAATGAATCCCGGCACCCGGCTCGGCTATTGGCTGCGCCTAAATCGCTCCCCACTCTGAGAATTAGTTAAGGGGCTGAGCAATAAAGCAGAGCGATTAGAGAGTTCTTTCCCAGCACAACGGCTTTGGCTTTTGCCCTCTCTGTCAGCACGGCCTCATCAGGGGCTCGAGCACGCTACAAGGAGTCCTGGGGCGGGGGGGACTCGGGAGCCCACGCGCTCGTCTCCCCCCGTCCCCACCCCCCA
>LNAC01000156.1:2119653-2207336 GCA_002007465.1 Ailurus styani | reverse complement strand
CTGCCCCAGCAGCTCCGCGGCCTCGAGGCTTGGGCAAACCAGCTCCTCCAACTCGGGTTGAGCTGGGCTGGACCCAGGCCAGGCCTCGGGGTGCATGGGTGCCTTCCTCAGTCTGGGCCTCGGTCCGGGCCACGTGCTGGGCGCCAAGGAATCAGACACAGGGAGGCCACGGGGCCTGAGATGCTCGCAGGTCACGACCACAGTGGCCTTCTCAGTGCAACCCTCCCAGCTGCGAATGAAGGGGCTGAACCCACATACGGCCGAGGACGCCTGGGCCAGACCCTCAGGGACAGACAGACCCAGGCTCAGAGCCTCGGTGTGAAGAGGGGCGCAGGTTCGCAGACCCCGTTGCCGGAAGAGAGCGCCGCAGGCCTGGGGAGAGCACCCGGGGGCCGCGGGCCTGGACAGGTGCATGTCGAGAGGCCCCCACAGAAGAGACTGTTGAGCCAAGAGCAGCAGGCTGGGGCGGGGCGGGCTCTGCCTTGGCTTTCCAGGGAGGAGGCAGGGGCTGGCACCTGCAGGGACACTGCGGGGGGCACGAGCCCTCATGTCCCCTGCCAGCATGGCAGCCTCATCGGGGGCCAGGACCACATGTGGCCTGAGGCTCTGCGAACACCGAGATGGACAGAGTCTAGCTCTGCACGGTCTTGGTCGCTCGGGCTGCTGCAGTGACAGACCACGGGCCAGGGCCTCAGACAGCAGGCTCTGCTTGCTTCTATGCAGCTCCGGAGGATGGAGGCCAAGACGAACATGCTGGGAAGCTGGGGGTCTGGCGAGGGCCTGCCCCTTAGCCTGCAGACAGCCTTCCCTCGGTGTGAGAGCACAGGGAGCCGTGAGCTCCCCGTGATCTCTCTTCTTACGAGGACACTGGTCCTGAGACCAGGACCGCAGCCTCATGACCTCCTTTAACCTTCTCTCCGTGGAGACCCCGTCTCCAAACAGGAGTCCGGGGGGGACACAAACACTGGCTCCATACACTCCCCTCCCCAGTGCCTGGTCACCCCGAAGGCCTAAAGAGGGGAGGAGCCCCAGGTGTCACAGACAAGATGGAACTTGAGCTGGGACTCAGGGGAAACAGGTGTGGCACAGAGAAAAGGGTGTGGATTAAGTGATGGGGTGGGGGTTGGAGTGGGTTGGGCGCCGAATGGGCATCGGGCTAAGGGGTCTGAGCAAGGATACTCCTGGTGTCTGCCACGGCAGAAGGGGTTTGGAGAAAAGCCCAAGGTGCAGGGGTATTGGGGGATGGGGTGAAACCTGGACACCAGGCCAAGGATGTCATTCCATAGCCCCCCCAAAACCACTGGAGACCCAAGCAGGGGGTCCAGGCAGCCCACATGAGATCAGGGGATGTGACCAGTTCTCCAGCGCTGCTTGCACATTCGGGCCTCTAGCCCTGCACCAGGCGCTGCCACCCGTGGGGAAGGAACGGGCCTGGGTCCTGGCCTCTGCGGATCTCCCGTGTGCGGGGTGGGTACAGGGACCCCACAGCACAGCCCGGGTGGTAAGTGGGTGTCGGAGTACACCAGCCTCGCCTGAGGAGGAAGGCCAACCTGGAGGGACGCGAGGAGGCCAGCGTTGCTGGAAGGAGCCATGCCCAAGCTCAATGGTGGACCATGGAACGTTTTTCTGGGATTTGGAAAGAGCATGGCCTTTGGAGGTCAGAATAAGCCGAGGAGCGTAGACAGATTATGCAGCAATCCCTCCCCTTAACCATGGAAGGCGACCATGTCAACAGGGACCCGTTCGTGGAAATGCTGCAGGGGCCGTGGGATGTCCACCACGTGTCGTGGCCACAGACACCAGGCCCGCCGAGGCGGGAGGGCAGGGGCAACCGTGAGGGGCCCTCACTGCCGGTGGGCGCTGCCCTCACAAGGACGCTCACGGACAGGGGCCTGAAGGGACAGAGGGGGTTTTCCTTCCCCAAGCCTCCTGCAACCTAGGCTGAGGGCTGGCCGGGCTCGCTGTCATCCAGGCGTCCGTGCTGCGGGCCATCTCACAGCCTCTGCAGCAGGGAGGTCGACATGTCGAGGGCAGACTTCCTCGCACAGAGCGTCGCGAGGAACAAGGGCTCCAGGGCGGGCTCGCGTGGCTGCCGGACGGGGAGCACAGGGACCCAGGGAGTCCAGGGAGACCGAGCAGGGTGTGGGGGTGCAGGGAGACCCCGCCGTGGCCAGAGAGGGAGAGCCTGGGCCAGCAGGGTCAGGGAGCGCGGTGCCTCTGCGGGCGGGGGGCCCGCGGCCCAGCCCTGGCTCTGCTGGCGAGATGTGACCCGCGCCAGCCTTCTCCTTCCACAGCCCCAAACGAAGGGTTGTAGCGAAGATCAAAGGATATGCCAGAATCCTGTGTCCAGACATCGGGGTTAGTGGTTAGGTTCTGTGGTGGAACTAGGGAGTCTGACACCCAGCTCGGCTTTCCCGCCCCCCTCAGACGGTGCCTGGAGCCCTGTGGGTACTGGGTCGTCTTCCTTTGTTTCTAAGCAAACCATGGCCGTTAAGCTCCAAGTAAGGACAAGTGGGAGAATGAGTAGCTCCTAAAGAGTGCCCTGGCTGACGGGGCCAGGAGGGGTGGCGCCCGGGCTGGAAGAGCGGAGGGCAGGCGGAGAGTCGGCCCAGACAGGAGGGGACTGGAACCATCTTACTGAGGGCAGGAGCCCAGGTGCCAGATCTGCTCTTGGGACCTGGGAGGGACCTAGAGGCATGACCCACAGGACAGCCCGGGCGCGGCCTGTGGCCTCACCGGGTCCAGAATGGGCTGGTGTGGAATTCCCTCAAGGCTGGCGGTCCGGCCCACCCCATCACTCAGCACAGCACTCAGAGCTATGCCCCGGGGTGCTGGCCACGTCCACGGGGGGCAGGACGGAGGGCAGGGCTGCGGGACTGGGAGGAGCTGAGCTGCAGGGGCAGCAAACGTGGCCGCAGGGTGCCCCGAGCTGACACTCGGACCCTACATCCCTGTGGGATCCATTAATGTTCCCCGTAAAAATGGAAATTTAATTTCCATAATCAGTTCCAAGGAAAAGGTCACTTCCATCCCCCGGGAAATCGCGCTCCTTGGGTGGCTGGTTTTTAGCCCAGTGCTCGGTGGGACAGAGCCGGGG
Source organism: Ailurus styani (assembly GCA_002007465.1). Lineage (NCBI taxonomy): Eukaryota > Metazoa > Chordata > Mammalia > Carnivora > Ailuridae > Ailurus > Ailurus styani. Next base: position 2,204,239 of record LNAC01000156.1, on the reverse strand, counting down.
CCGCACGCCCCACGGAGTACCCAGGAGCAGCTCACCCAAGTGGAGAAGCTGCCATTCTCAGAGACGCTGCCAGACAACAGCCAGAACTGCATTTGGTGCTGAACCACTTCCAGCCCCCCACCCCACCCACCGGTTTCATAAACCTGAATATTCATTGTGTGAGGACAGGGCCAGGCTCCGGGGGTGAACGCAAGGATGAGGCCACAGTGACAGGAGCTGGCGGAAGGGCAGCACAGAGAGGCTCCCCCGGCTGTTCCTGCTCCTCGCTGTGGTGGGCAAGCTTCGAGAGCTGTGGGGCCAGAGGCAGCCAGACACCCAGCTTTGGGGTTGGGAACAAATTCCGGGGCCACGGGAGAACCGTCGGGGATCTGTGACCTGCTCCAGCAACGTGGGTGCGGGCTCGAAAGGACCCGATGAGAGGCGGACCCGCCGAGACGGGGCCTGGGGGGCCGAGGCCCCATCCTCCCGGCGGCAGCAGCTGCAGAAGAGTCAGCCGTGGGTCAGGCACACCTGAACCCGGGGGGCAGTGACTTGGGGAGGAGGAGACGCGGCAGGGACCCTGCCAGAGTCCCGGGTGGGGGCCAGGGGATGCGACAGAGGACAGGCCAGCGACGCCTGCAGGAGAGACGGTGTGCTGGGAGAGGAGGCTGCGGGAGCCCGAGCCGCATGCTTGCGGGGGACACACTGGACAGCTGACAGACGGTCCAGGAGGGGACCCGGGCACGAGAGGCCAAGGCAGGCCACGCTGGGGGATGTCCCAGGGACCCAGCAACAGGAGGCAAGAGACCTCAGGGAAGGAAAAGCAACCATGAAGCCCTCGGAGGTCTGAGCGAAGGTGAGATGGCTCGAAGGACTTGGGCGTGCCAGGCGCTTTGCATCTGCTGCCTCCCTCAGTCTCAGGACGTCCCCGCAGAGCGAGGGCCACCTCCTCTGTGTGGCCAAAGCAGCGGTGCCCGAGGAGCGCGCTCACGGGCCCTGATCCCGCTGTGAGGCGGAGCCAGCAGCAGCCCTGCGTCCCAACTGGGCCAAGGCATGCTGGCTGAGGGACCCCGCCAGGGTCCGAGGCCCGTGTATGAGCTCCTGCAGTCACCCAGCAGAGTCCTGGAGTGGAGAGTCATCAGGGAACCTGTAGGGCCGAGGGCTTCTTTCCACCCCCTTTCTTGGTCTCCCACCACCCCCAGAGCCCCAGACTGGAGGGGGCCCAGGGACGCACATTTTTAGCACCTGGATTATTAAACGGCGTCTGCTGTGACTCGTGGGAAGACTGCAGGTGCCACGTCAACCCGGGGCCCGCAGCCAGGCGCCCAGGGTCTCAGGGCAAAGGGAAGAAAAGGGACAAAGCAAAGGGCCAGTATTCCTGAGCACCAACCATCTGCCGGGCAACCTCTGTGCCTCAACGTACTGTCACCAAACCCTCCGCCAGCCCAGCGGCACGCGTCCCTCTGCGGCAGGCGATAAAAGGCGGGGCCACAGGTAACACAGAGCCAGGGGTGCAGCGCCCCATCTCTTCTACCACTTACAAACAGGCGCTGGGTGTCCCCTCTGCACGGAGCCGTGGATCCTGGGTCACCGAGTGGCCCAAGCTAAGGAGGCCAGGATGGGGAAGCCACCGAGAGGTCACGCGCAGGCTGACATGCTGTGTTTAGAAAGATCCCTCCGGACTGAGCACAGGGGCCGGGTTGGAGGGGTGCCTCCGTTCGTGGAACACGTGTGCTGCGGAGTGCCGGGCATGTGCCAGGAGCAGGCTCCCCAGGAAGCCTGGTAGGCACAGATGAGTAAGCGAGCGCTCTGTGGCGAGAAGACGCGGTAGGAAGTCCAGGCGCCGGGACCTCCAAGTAGGGTCCCCCCTGCACTTGGGGAGAGGGGCCGATGATGGCAGTGGCCCTGGAACAACAGAGGGAGGGTCTGACCAAAGCCACAGCATGGGCAAGGGAAAACATGGCAGATTCACGACATTCCAGAAATAAAACCCACGGGAAGTTATCACAGAGGGATGGGGACACAGGTCAGAAGAATGTCTCAGGGACTCCCAGCTGTCGGGTTTCCCTGGTGGTCGGGCCTAACAGACGGGGGCCACAGCAAGAACACTGCCCCCCACCCATGCGCATACACACTCACACCAATGTAAGCATAAACACATGTGTGCACACACTACACAATCAGAAGCACATGCATACACTAGTATATACACACGTGGACACATGTACACACAAATCACTCATGCACACACGTGCAAACACTACTATATCTACATACACATGCACACACATGTACACAGATCACTCAGAGATGCACACGTGCAAATACATACATATACACATACATATGTACACATGTACCCACAGACCCACACATGTACACTCAAATATACACACGTACACACGTGTGCATGCACACACAAATCACTCAGATGCACATGTACACACATGCACACATGTATACACACTCAGATGCACATGCATACACTAATATGATGTGCATACACATGCACACATGTGCATACTAATACACACGCACACAAACATTAGTACACGTACTTACACTCCCACATGTGTCTGCACACACACTGCTGCACACAGATGCACTACTATACACTCAGACATGCACACATATGCACGTTTGCACACGTATGTGTGAATACACATGCATGTGAATATAAGCACACACACAAGCACACATGTGCACCGATGCATGCGTGCACACTAAAAAGCACATCCATGTATGTGCACACACCCATACACTGATACACTCGTGCAGAAGTGTGCACACACACTCACAGGCACACACCTGCGTGCACTAGGACACACATGCACACGTACAGTAATACATACATATGTGCACTCACGTGTATGTGTGTGCATAATCCAACAATATGCAGAACTCATGCAAATCACCTCAGTTATAACATATGCTCTCTGTAAGGAACTGGGACAGCCTTGGGTTTCCAGCAAACTCAGGTGCCCCCGGAGCCCCCCAGCCTGTGGGTGCACCCCTGCAGCACCCTCACACAGAGAGCCCATCCATCACCCCCCCACCGGCGGGACCCTCACACTAATGCACACACACACTAGACTTCTCTGTTCACAACCACTGGATCGGGGCCAGACACTACATACGAGACACTCTGAACATGGTCTCGTTTTTACGCAAAGCACGTTTGTAGCCGTGAGGTCAGTGCGGTCCTCACTCCAGTGTGGGAATCGGAGGTTCTGAAAGAATAAACCACTCGCGGGGGGCGTCTGGGCCGACCGCTGGGAGAGCCGGCACGTGCCCAGAGCGCAGGAGCCCACCACCCCAACCTGCTCCTCACAGTCCTGGATGGCCCCTGTCCCGGCCTCGTGTCTGCAGTCACTCGGCGGCCCCTTGCCCTCTGTGTCCCCAGGTCCCGCTTCCTCTCTCACAGTGCCTGTGCTGGGATCCTGCCTTCCGGGCCGTCGGCTGTCGCCCGCCACTGACGTGACAGTGAGGGCGGGGGTCGCCCCGAGGGGCCCCATCTGGGGCTCCTGAGTTTGGTCGGGGAGGTGTCCTCTGCCCTACCAGACTCGCTGGTCTCTTCAGGTGGAATATGAGGCCCGGGAGGGCATTTCTCACCGAAGTGCAACACAGCCCTTTCCTCCTTGGCCTCCTGTAAAGAGGACAGCCCGTGCACGAGGACCAGGCTTGTGCAACACGGACACGAGGTGCCCAGGACATCCAGCACGACAGCTTGTGAGACCCACCATCTGGGCCAGAGCCCTGCTTCTAGTCATTTCTTTGGGGGAGTGGGGGTGAAGAGTCCGATCGCACCATTTCCTGGCCTGCCCTGCCGCCCCAGGCCTTGGCTTCACCATCCTGAACACAGTGCGTGCCGAGCTAAGAGCACGTGTCATATTCTGGGGAGAAGCACACAGAGGAGCCCCACAGGAGTGAGCAAAGGGGTCCGCCCTCTGCCGGGAGCACCTTCCCTTGGCTGACTTCTGCCCAGTATTCACCATTCTGCCCAGAGCAGCCTCCTCCAGGAAGCAGTTTTGGCTTCCAAGCTCGATCTGCTGTCCCTCCCTCCAGGCAGAATTCTAAGAGGACCCCCAGTGACCCGCACCCTGTGTCATCTCCCTGAGCGTGGACAGAACCTGCAATTCAGACATCTCACTGCTGTGATAATGTTCCCTCATCTGGCAAAGGGGAGATGATCTGGGGGGGCCTCTCCTCATCGGGGGAGTCCTTGAAAAGCAGAGGATTTCCTCCACTGCTCTCAGAAGAGGAAGTCAGAGATGCGCAGCAGGGACAGGATCTGATGGGCCCTAGCTGGTCTGCGATGGAGGGCTACGTGCCCAGAGACCGACGGTGGCCTCCAGCTGACAGCAAGGAAAAGGGATCTCGGTCCTAAAGCCACAGTCCTAAATTCTGCCCACAACAAGAATGAGTTTGGGAGCCAATTCTTCCAAGCCTGCAGGCGAGGATTGTGCCCAATAAACCCCTCGATGTCAGCCCTGAACAGAGAACCTTCCTGAAGCCTGTAGCCCTGTTACCCTCGCTGACGTCTCTGTAACCTTCAAGATCCTGCCAACAGCAGGGGCCTTCTGCTTGGGTTTCCCCAGAGCATTCTCCTACTGCCTGCTGGCTAAGGAGAGCTTCTGGACAGGCTGCTGGCCCTTCCCCTGTCCAGCTGAGACCCTACCCCTCAGGGGACCATCCAGCCTCCTCCACGCTGGCTTGGAGGGAGCTGGTCACAAAAATCTGGCCACTGGCACCGGTCGACTGCGGGCAGCAGACCCAAGTCCCCTCCTCACACGGAGCCCAGGGCTCACTGGCAGGTCCCGCCCTCCCCCCAGAATAGGTGAAAAAGTGGGGCACTTCCAGAAGAAACCGGTACCAAACTGCAGAGATCCATTTAAAGGGCACTATTGACTCACGAGGTGTTCCCTGTCCCTGAAATAGCAGATTTTAGCTTCCTTCTGTCTTCACAGGCAGGAGGGAGAGAAGGAACTTGAACGTGGGGGAGGGGATCAGGGCCACATGGGGGGTTATCTGTAGGCAGAGCTGCCATAATTCAACGGGAATCAGAAACGTGAGTGACGTCTGCAAGGAGGAGTCCGGCAGTAGAGACAGATCGGGTTTTCATTTGGAGTGACCTGGCTTTAAATCCCTGCCCCAACACCAGCCATGCACGTGACCTCGGGCAGCCCGTGGGACCCTGTGGGCCTGTGATGTAAACTGGGGATAAAACACCCACCTCAGAGTTGGGGTGAGTGCCCAGTCCCTACTGAGCCTGGGATGCAGTAGGTGCTCAGTAACTACTAACCACTCGGCCCTCTCAGTGGCGGCTGGCGCTGTGCTTCACGCTATTGGTGAGGTTCCGCTGGGCAGTAGCCCCGGCCAAGGTCAGGTGGGACTCCCGGCACAGCACACCTGTGCTCACCAGCAGCAGAAACTCTGGGCGACTCCGTGGCTACAGACTCGATCTGGGAAAAGCTCCAAGGACAGAGCTATACTGGGAATGATTAGGCAAAGATTCCTATAACCTGGGCCGGTTATGTGTTCATTATATGATGGACAGATTGAAAGGGAAGTAGCTTTTTTATGAAGGTGGACAGCGGGAGTCACAGCACGTGTGAGGAACTCCCTGCCAGCGAGACAGAGCAGGGCCGTGTGGTGGCTGCCAGGGACATTGTCCTCAGGAACGGAGCCCTCAGGGGCCGCCTGCCTGGAGCAGCAGGTACGCAGACCGTGGTCGCCCGAGCGTCCTGCTGACGGAGCCGAAGCCCAGAGACATCCCCTGGTCCAGCCGCCCGGAGTGGGTAGAACAGCCTGAACTTGGACTCCGGTCCGGGAGGCTCCAGAGGTCCTGCGTCTGCACCTGTCCTTGCTTATCAGCGGCCCTACACACAGACGTCTCGTCCCCCTGTCAGTGCAGGAGCGCGAGGGGGTCACACCCGAGAGACACGGGCTCCATCAGCAGCACCCCATGTCAAGACATGCGGCTCCACGCAGACGGCTCAAGTCACACGTCCAAGGGGTGGCCCCGTGGCCCGGGGCCAGCTGTGTCCGCTCCAGGTCCGGGGACCACCCCCCACGGTCATCTGGCTAGACATTTCCATGCCGCGTGCTGCAGCTTCGTGGACTTCAGTTTGGAAGGGTGGATGACACGCGGGGGCCAAGAGGTCAGAGAGAAAGGTGGCCCCGGGAGTGGCATGGGGTTGGCTGGGGGGTCTGCAGCGTACGGTCTAGGGTCGGGTGCCTCTCCTGCTGGGGGGCTGCTGTTAATGAGTAGGAGCGTGAGCACCGGCTTCCAAACAGGGGGCAGGGGGTGAAACCACCCCCAAACCTGCGCCTGCCCGAACAGCGCATCTGGCCTCCTCACCCCCTGCGACCACAGCAGAACTGCCTGTCCTCTCCTGGTAGTGGATACACTGAGTCTCATTCATTCTGAAGACCAGGGAGCCCGAGGGTCCACAGGGCCTTCCCGGCTCGGCTGCTCCACGGCTGGGAATCGTGCCCTCGGCGCCCCTCTTGCGCTCGCCCCCCGGCCGTGCACGTGAGTGTGCCCGCGCGAGCACGCCCTCTCTGCACCTAGCCTCCCGTCCATCTGTGCACTGCTCCACACCCACGAACGGCTGAACTAAGAACCCTGGGGAGACTGCGGAAGGCGGCGAGGAAGGCCAGTCGCTGCCGCTGCCGTGGTCTGACCCCGGGCCGGCCGACAGCAGATAAGGGACCCCGTTGCCAAATCTGCTTTCTTTAATTAAGGAGGAGACTGATAAGAGCTGTCAGAGTGAAATGAAGAGACTCGAAGCCTCACTGGTTTGCTAAGACTTGAGAGGCACCACTGAATCTGAGAACGTTTCCCCGGAAAGCCCCCAGAAGCAGGGACAGCAAGAGCAGCGGAGTGATCCCGGAGGGCGGACGCCGGCCCACCGCCTCCAGCAGAGCCCGTGGGTAAGGCCGGACCTCGCCAGCTGCTTGGACAAACTGTGTTTATATTTATACATACAGTGTCTTTCAACAAAGGAAGCTGGAACAGCACAAAGGAAACTGCTCCTGGAGAAAGTATGTGTGTCCTGGCTTCTCAGCCATCAAAGGACAAGGCCCGCTCCACTTCTGACCCAGGGCTGGCCCTGTGCCCGCCTCCTGGGACCTCCCCACGCCCGAGGCACCAGAGGCCGCTGGGCCCTCTCCCAGGTGGACTGGCAGGGACAGAGCTCGGCAGCATCAGGCCCCAAGACTCAGGCCCAGGCCGTCTGATCCCCAAGGCCGCAGCCCTCGGGACGGACAGTTCTTCATCTGGGTGCCGGGAGAGAACGGAGGAGAAACAGGATGGGCTTCCGGAAAGTCACCGGAATGTTCTGCGGAATTCCCACGAGTGGGGACCAAGGCTCTGAGAAATGTGGGCACACGTGTAATCCGTTCTGAGAAGAAACAACTGCTCTTCCAGGAGGATGTTCTAACTGGGGACACGTCACTTCATAAGCTGAAGATTATGATCTTGCAAATGCTCTAGTGCTTTCTGTTCCCGCTGTCAGCAGGAAGGTGTGGCACCCTTCGGGGCGTCGGAGGCTTGATGGGAAGCCCGCTGCTGCTTCGTACTCTTTCTTTCTTTTTCTCAAAATGGAAAACAAGGCTGAGGACGTGAAGCCTGGAGACTGGGTTCAAGTCCAGCCTTGGTTCTGAAACCTTGAGCGAGAAGCAAAGGACGTCACAGCAGGGTCCAGAGACCCCGCTCAGTGGGGTCAGGGCACAGAACCAACGGGAAAATGGACAGAAAAATACTTGGGAAACTGGAAGGCTTAAGAAAACCCATCTGTATAAAAAGGTCTGTTCGGGGTCACCAGCGAGGTCACAGTCCTTATCGTCACCACGCTGTGAGGGCAGCACCCCGCTGGCCGCGAGGACGGCTGGAGGGGCTGCTCCCACCCCGCGAGCATGGGGCCCCGAGGTGGCAGGGGAAGACGGGGTGGCGTCCCCAGCTGCAGAGCAGGACGCCGAGCACAGAGGCCCGTGTGCAGGCGGGGGTCACTTCTGCGCAGGCTGCTGCCCGGGCAGCGTCTTCCGGCTTCGGCCTGGGCGCCCCCAGGGCTCTGGGCGCTGGCTTCTGCCTTCACCTGCTCTGCTGCGCAGCCCCCGTGATCCTTCGTTGTTCTCTGTACCGAACTGCTCTTCTTCCCTGTGGACCTCAAGCTCTGAGCACGGCGACGGTGTCTGTCGTGCTTCCTGCTGCGGCCCGAGCGCTTGCGAAGTGGACACGAGCATGTGCAACCCCGGGCCTTCGGGGCCTGTCGACGGCGGCGTGGGCCACGGAAGGGATCCTCTCGGGCTGTGCCTTCGCCACAGGGCTTGAAGCCACCCAAGGAAATGCCCATCTTTCCCGCTGTGCCGAGCGTGGGCGCTCCGCACGCTCCCGGGTGCTGGCTTCGTGGCTGGTCTAGGTCGGCCCACTCCCCTTTGGTGGCCGGGCTCCCCAGGGCCTGACGGCCGGCTGTGAGGACGGGACACGCTGGCGCTAGCCACGCGGCCACGGCTGTCTCCACCGGCTGGTCTCGGCCCTGTCAAAGGCATTTTTATGGCTGCCTCTGACAGATGGTCCCTCTGAATGATGTCCAGGGGTTGCCTGGAAACTTGATCACCAGTTTCTGCTCCCTCTACCCACCCTCTCCAGCCCCTTCTAATTTGGGGCTGGGCACCGTTGGAGCCAAGGCTGGTAAAAACACGCACTGCCATGTTGTCCTCAGGCAATTTCTCCCGTTCGATAGTGGGAGGCCTGTTTGGTTGAAACATCTACCAAATAATACCAAATGCATCCGAGATAGGTAAGCAGCAGCTCCCTTCCCCCCACCCCCGGGGCTTTGGTTGGGTTATTCCCTTGGCCCCAAATGCTCTGCCATTTCGCCCACCTGGCTGCGTGCCACCACTTGTGGGAAACGTGATGTGGGCAAAGCCTTGGGCACCTGCTCCTTTGTGCATTCAGTAGAGCACCCACTAGGTGCCTGGCCCTGCGCCTGGTGCGAGGGATGTTATCCAGGGACGTGGGCATCATGGCCCTGCCCTCCTGGTACATGCAGCCAGACAAGGCCTGCAGTGAGAGTAGGGCCTGGGGGAGGCATGACTTGGGTGCCCCTGGGGGCCGAGGGAGGGACAGTCAGGACACAAGGGGCTGACGCTGGGGATGGTGCGGGTCCGTAAACGCGCCGAGGGCTGGTGGACTCGTGACAGGCGAGCGTCCGCCCCTCCTAGAGGCTACTGCCCCACACCTGCCATCAGTGCCCCCCCACTGGGCGCCGTGTGCCTTCCTCCTTCCCACTCCTTGGGGCCGGAGGGGGCTGCCACCCTCCCCTCGGGTCATTGCTGAAATGCCACTGCCCCAGGATGACTCCAACTCGGCTGGGTGTCTCCCCTATTTAATTAACGAGATGAGGGAAGGAAGGAACGTTCCAAGGGCAGCAAATGCCAGTGTGTCGGGGAAGTGAGAGTCGCAAGTTGCAGAGATGGGAAGTGCCAGGCCCATGCCAGGCCCTGGGACCATGGGGGAAGTAAATGGTTTTCCTTCTAGAACTCAAAGCTTCCGCGCAGCTCCTCACAGTTACTCTGCGGCTGTGGCGGTGACCACGCTCGGCTGCTATTTTCCATCAAGAGTCCCATGTGCAGGACTGGCGGTTGGTCTCAGCCACCTGCGCCCAGAGAGAGCACGACACGCGCCCGCGGCAGCCCTCACCTGGGGGGCCTCGGGCCACAGGCCACAGGCCACGGAAATGTCACGGGTCCCGTGTAGGAGGCTCGGGCATGCCAACAGCCCCAGACAAGTATTTGCCAAATGAATGTTAGTTATTTACCAGACATTCTGCTGCCACACAACGCAGGAGCCATGGCCCCAGAGCAGCCCTGAATGCCGATTCCCGGTGATTGATGGGACAGCCCCACACGGCGCCCCAAGAATGCCCGGGGGCCCAGGTCAGGCGGAGCAGGGAGCCAGGGCGCCCTCATGACAGGCTGCCGGCTCTAACGCACATGGGGCGCTGTGGACGGACCTGTCGTGACTCTCTCTTGCCCTGGTCTCAGGCCGCGATCCCTGGGGCAGGAGTTCACAGCACCTGCCTGCTCCTGCCTGACCTTGGCCCAGCCATGCGGGGTTCCCACAAGGCCCTCCTGGATGGAGCAGAGTGGGACCCACACCAGATCTGCTCGGGGACACGCTATCGTTCACGCAGGGCCCCCGCCACACAGGCCCGCGGGCAGGAGCACCTGCTCAGGGGTCAGGGGCCGTCCTCTGGGAGCCAACGTGCATCTGACAGAGCCGCAGGCTGCGTTTCTTCAGCCGGTGCTGGTCCCTGGAAACCGAATGGGATCTGGAGAAACCTGAGCCTGGGGGCCATCTTCTGCTGGCTCGAAGCTCTGCCAGGGACGAGGCGGGTGACCTTGGGTGAGTCACTTCCTCTCTCTAAGCCTGAAGGTGGGGGCAGGCCCCGGTGACAGTGAGAGACCACCACGTACAGGACTCTTCTCTGCCCTCCCCACAGGCCTCCGGAGCCCTTGCTCCCACGGCCTCGACCCCAGAGGCCCGGCTGCTGCGCCAGGAACCTCCTGCAGGGCGGGCTCCAGGGCCTCGGGAGACACAGACTTGATCCAGAGCCCTGGGACCCCACAGGTGATTGCAGACCCCGTGAGCACCGACCAGCTGTCCTCCAAGTGCCAGGCTCTGCCTGTTACACGTACTCCCCCGAGTCCTCCCTCGTGCGGTCCTCACGCCAAGCCCGCGAGGTTCAATGTCACTGATGTGGCAGGGGGTGGAGGGCCACGCGCTTCACAAGCAGCTGAGCCCGGACTGGCATCGGAGCTACGGAGCCCTGGCGCCTCTTTGATGACCACACGCAGGGGGAGGCAGGCCCCGCGGAGAAGCAGACACTCTGCTGCAGAGAGGGGGGCGAAACGGGGGGGGGGTGAACTGAAGAGCGTCCCCCAGCTTTCTGTCTGCCCAGAACCTCAAACTGGACCATCTCTGGGCACAAGATCGTGCAGATACAGTTAAGGAACCCGGGCTCAGATTATCCTGGGCAGACGGTGGGCCCCAAATCCAGCAAGCGGTCTCTGCCAGGAGGAGGAGGAGGAGCACGGAGACCCAGAGAAGGCACAGGGCCACGCGGGCAGAGATCGCAGAGGCAGCTACAAGCCGAGGAACACCAAGCACCGCTGGCAGAGGCACGGAAAGCCCCCTCCTAGCGACGTCGGGGAGCACGGCCCTGCTGACGGCTAGCCCCGGACGCCCCGGCTCCAGCGGGAATTTCTGCTGCTCAAAGCCCCCAGGCCAGCCTGCAGTGTCTTGTCACAGCAGCCAGGAGAAACTCCCACCAACGGTCCTGGAGCCGTCTGAGTGGCAGCGCGCGTGCCACGCCGGGCACAGAGCACGGCCCAGCAGATGCAGACCACCCATGCGGGCCTTACTGCCCCGTCCTCACCGACCGGCCAACGCCTCGGCATCACAGAACCCTCCGGCCCGTGCACGCTCACCCATGCGGAGGCGGCTCACCACGGGCACTCCTCCCAGGGCCGAGGCAGGAGGGCAGAAGCACGCATCCGCCCCGTTCGCTCACTCTTCCGACGGCCCAGCAGCCTGGGCCCGGCACCTGCCCTGTGACAGGCGTGACCCTGGACACCGGACATGCAAAGCTGCCTTACATACAGTGTGTATTGTCAGTGCGGACACAAGTGGCTGGGTCTCCCCAGGTGCCACTCGAGCAGGGCCTGGAAGGGGGTGAGGCAGCCGGCTTTGCGGGGGCGGCCACGGCCGAAGCAACAGCAGGCCGGGGAGCGGGAGCCGGGAAGGGCAGGGCAGCCAGGAAAGGCAGTGGGATGCTCAGTGTCGGAGGGTCTGCCCTCCACGACGTCCCGGCTGGGGAACTGCTCCCAGTTTCCAGGAGGACTCGCGGCAAGAGGACAATGCAGCCCATCATGGTTCCGGGACCCCTCATGGCAGGACCTGCAACGCACCAGCGAGGAGGCACAGAGCCCGCCCTGCCCGCCGACACTCCCGGGGCTGGCCGCTCGTCTCCGCCTGCTTCCCTCGTGCCAACGCACCGCGAAGCACCCGTCCCTGGCCTCTTCCGGCATCTGGGCCTCTCGCATCCCGCGGCTCCTGGCCCTGTCCCTCCACCTCCAAAGTCGGCCCCACGGCTCAAATCCTCTTACCCGTGTCTCTCTGCACTCCTCGCGGGCCTCCCTCAGCCACCCTTAGGAGCCTTCTGTTTATCCTGGGTCCACCTAGACCATCCAAGCTACTTCCTGTATTTGAAAGTCAGTGGATCAACAACTCCATCTGCAACCTCGATTTCTCCTGTCACTTACTGGGGACCGGGCTATGAACGTGGGGCGGCTTCTGCCAACCACAGGGGCTGGCACACCTTCCCTGGCCTGCTGCCCTTGCTGTGCCCTCTTTCTCCCCCCTTCCTCCCACGTTTCCTGCTTGCCTGCAGGGGAGGCTCACCCGTGAAGTCAGCCAGCGCAGAAGTGACTGCACTAAGAATCGTCACCTGCTGAGGGTGGGCTGTAATCCAGTTTCCTCTACCTCGTGCGTCCCAGAGTGCTGTGCACAGACCTCGCCCTCCCTGCCAGGCCACGGGCACCTCATGGGTGTGGGCAGAAGCCTCAGAATTCACCTCGCTCACAGTAGGGAGTGGAGGAAAGGAATCCCCGTGCAGGCCCCAGGGAGATGCGTACAGCAGGCTGGTGCCTGCCCACCAGGAGCTCGCTGGCCAGCGGGGGACCCAGGCCCTGCACCACCCCACGGAGACGGGGCAAGTTCTAGAACAGAATCAGGCACAGAGGAGGAAGCCTGCTGGGGTCGCCAGGGAAGTCTTCCTAGCACTGAGGACATTAGAGTCTGGACAGCAATAGCCAGGAGGGGCTGCGGAGGTGGGGGCCGGCAAGCGGAGGCACAGGGGAAGGGGAGCCTCGCTCGGTGCAGGGAATGGAGCGCAGGTTTCACGGAGGCCAGTCCATGAGGCTTTGTACTGGAAACGAGAAGTCTGGACAGGATCCTTCTGGCCGCTGGATCCATGTGTTTAAAAGATGTTCTAGCATTGACCTGGCCAGGCTGCCGCCTCTCTCGACAGCTGCAGGGAGCACTGATTTTATGGCTATTTACACAAGGCCCCTGCTTGGCCTCGGAGCTTTTCCTCCTCCTCCTGTGGGAGGAACAGCCTGGGCCAAGGCATCCGGCCTGCAGCGACTTGCTTTAAAACCTCTGCTACCGTCCAGCTCTGCGCGGAGAGAAGCCGTCCAGCCAGGCCACGCACAGAGTGAGCAGCATGAGTCCGAGGGAGGAAACAAACCGCTTCTACCGCCTGTTGGAGCAGATACAGGCTTCGATTGCACAGACACCCCCCATGGACACGGGCTTCACAGCAGCCTTGACAAATAAACACAATCAGCAGGCGTTCCATCACATTTGTAAACTGAATCAACATCTTCTCTTGCCTTCTTGCCAAGGCCATGATCACAGCTCCCGCAGCACCAGGAGGCAGGGGGCCGGCTCGGGACGCCGGGCAGACCCCGGCAGAGGGTCAGTCAGAGCTGGCCCTGCTGCCACTCTCCTGGAGTTCATGGCCCCGCCCAGCAGGTTGTCAAAGTCACTGCACCCGGGAGCACGCGCTAGCCCGCGGGCTGATACCCCATACTTGCCCACTGAGCCTCCCCAGGGAGTGTCTGCCCGGGACAGGGCCCCAGACAAGTCTCAACCAACCTAACGTCCTATCATGCAGCAGGTGGGTGTGAGCTTTTCATTTTATGGCTGAGGACGCCCAGGGGGCCAGTCCCGCCCTGGCCGGGGGCTGGACTGCAGGCAGTTGGAGACGGGGCGCTCTGTCCGCTCCCTGGGCCGCGCCCGGTGCCCGGCACTGCCTCGATACTGAGCCAGGGAAGGAATAAGCACGCATCTGTGCAATCAATGGTCCCGTGGGGCAAAGAGGGCAGAGATGGTTGTCCTCAGGCCAGAAATGAAAACCAGAGGCTCAGAGAAGTGAACCAGTGGGATCGGGTGTTGTCAGGGCTGGGACTCAAACCAGCTGTCTGGTCTTCCAGTTTACAGCTTCCTGACTCCCAGGCACCCGCAGTATCAGGTGGAAAAGGCCTGAAAGATCCAGGGTACACTGGGTTATGTTAAACTCCTGAGAATTTCTGTAATTGTTAGCAGGTGCGGGATGGCAGAGGAAGCCCCGCCCCCAGAGCCCGGGAACATGACAGGTCGCAGGTCACAGGGCAGAGGGGAGTTCAGGCTGTGGATGGGATTACGGTGACAACTCAGCTGACGTCAGGATGGGGAGATTCACCCGCACTGCCGGGGCGAGTCCCGCATAACCACCAGGGTCCACAAGCATGGAAAGAAGGGCAGAGGAGTCAGAACCAGAGAGAGGGCCCCAAGACAGAGGTTCCGCCTCCAAACTGGCCATGAGCCCAGGAATGTGGGTGGCCCCAAGACACTCATGCAGGTACCGGAGGAAGTTTTCCTTAGGGCCTCCAGAAAGAACACAGCCTGGCTGATGCCGTGACCTTAGCCCGGCGAGACCCATTTCTGACTTCTGATCTCTGGAACTCTACGACAACAAATCCGTGCTGCTGTAAGCCGGCAGGTTCGTGGCTGTTTGTGACAGCCGCCCGGAACACTGGCACAGCATGGAAGCCAGAGCTCAGCGATGGCTGCTTACTCTGCACACGGCCTGAGGACGGCCACGTTCCCCCCCCCGCCCTTCACCCCCAAGCCCAACCTCTAGGAGGCACCGCCTGGCAGTGGGGTTCTCGAGACTTCAACACATCCCCCCACCTTCCAGCACAGAACGCACTGGCTTGTATTGGCAAACACCTGCTCCCCACTCCTCCCGCCTCAGGTCCTCACAAATACGCACGGTGCTCCACCAAAGTCTGAAAAATCCAAATACATCCCTGCAGCAGGGACTGCCCACTGCTTCCCAGTGTGCTTTCCCTCCACAGTAATGCGTCCCAACACTGAGCCGGGCATTCGGCCGCCGTTAAGAAAGCCAAACTTCCCAGCTCCCTGGCCGTCAGATGTGGCCCTAGAAGGTGCAAACTCCATCAAGTGTCCCTGAGGTGAGGGAATGCCCCCCTTCCCCTTCCTTCCTCCGGCTGGCTAGGCGCTCCGCCCACTGCCTGGCCCGGGAGCAGCCCGCTGAGACCCCTAGGGCCATGCGGCGTAGGAGTCCCGGTGCCCGACACTCGGCGTGTCCCACCAGAGGCAGCCTGCCTGCCCCCAGGTTTTTCTGTGACTAAGACATTTTGACTTACTTGACCCACTCTTATTCTGGGGTTTCTGCTACAGCAACCAAACCTCACCTTAAGGGACCGCCACCCAGACAGGCCTCTGCATCACAGGCACGGTCCTCGTTCTCAAAGCGCTCATGGCCAGTATGGGAGCCAGCTGAGTCAGCCCCTGGATCACAGCTGGGGGCAGGAGTACTGGGGCCAGGAAGCGCCAAGGGCCAGGGGATGCAGGAGGGTCCATTACGGAGGAGGGGACAAGCCTTTTGAAGGGCGAGCAGGGGATGGGGGGGAAGGCATGGGTGGAGACAGCCATCTGCCCGCAGCCTGGCTGAGGCTGGCGCCGAAGGTGGTTGGGGGGTTCAGGGTGTCCAGGAAGGGCCCGGAGGCAGAAGACACACGGTAGTACCTGCGTATCAGATGGACGGCTCTGGCTGGGAGAGAGAAGCAGCCGGAGCTGCTGCAACAGTCGTGACAGGAAATGATGAGGGCGTGCCCCCCACCAGAGTCAACCCTCAGTCCCAGAGTGACCTGGGCGGCCAGCAGCGTGGGAGGCTGGGGACCGGGAGCCGTGGCCCAGTTCCAGGCCCACCAAAGTCTCCACAGCCCACAAACCTCAGGCTCTGCCTGCTCCAGGCTGAATGGCCCTGGCACAGGAGGCCCAATGAACTCATCGTTTTAGGAAGAAAATGAATAATAAGGACAGATATTCACAAACCACTTGAAACAATTAACTCTCACACTCATGTTCTGACAGCGGCCTCTGAAAGAAACTGTAAACTATCTCACAGAGTTCGGGTTCATCTGGGCGAGAAACTCAAATCTTGACGCGGGGAGCTGGCTGACCATTTCAGAAGTCTGACGATGCACGGCTACAAAGCCCCACGGCCTCCTGGGCGGGCACAGACCGTACACGGATGAGGGACTTTTCACCCCCTTCCCTTGGGCGCTTGCTACAGCCGGGACGGCACCCAGCACCACCCCCGGGGCACCCCCCATCCCGGGCACAACCTGCTAGAGTCAGGGCAACACCACCAGTCTGCGAGCTCAGCACCGCAGCAAATCAGCACCGTCTCCATCACACTGATGACCTGCATTCATGAGAGGCTACCAAAACCACCGGGTCTAGCCAATCAACACAGTCCTTCCTTTCATCGCCGCTCAGAGATCGCTTTCTTAAATAAGAACTGTGCCAGGATCTGGGCTTACAGCTGCCCTGTCTGGCCAGGTCCCCACGGGGAGGCCACCTGTGGGCACCCAGGAGCCTGACGCCCCACCCACCGGGGAGGGGAGAAGCTGCGAGACCCTTCCCAACCAGAGGGCCCTTGGGGAACGAACACACCCGTTTTCCAAAGCCAAGAGCTCCTGCCAAGAAAGCAGAGGGCTGGCGCGTGAGATTTCCGAGAAGAAACACACACACATGCACACGCACGCACACACAGTGTAAACACTGTTCCATACACACCCAGGAGTGGTCAAGCGAGGAAGGACTGGGACCAGTGTTTCCCCTGGATGAGGGATGGAATCGATCCAGTTAATTCCGTCAGAGACAGACAGAGACATGCAAACATACATGTGGGTTTCTACGGCCAGCTGATCACGTTCGCTCAGCCCCGTGGAAGATGAGAAACGGAAACCTTGGACCAGCCCGGGAGGCCCCCCAGCGGTCCCGCTCCCACCGAAGGGGTGGGGAGAGGAGCCCGTGTCAAGACCCCTCCGAGACACGAGCACCACCACCGACAAAGCACGCCCCCCTCACCAGTCCCCTAGCGGGCACCCCGCACCCACAGGCCTGGACTCCCAGGAACAGGAGAATTGGTGCACCTGGGTGGGGGTGCACTGGGAACCCCCACAGCCGCCAGCCGCCTCCCTCAGGCAGAGCACTCCGTTTCATGGCTTCCTCAAGAGGCCTTGCAGGGAGAAGGGCAGGTAACAGGAGCAGGGGCCGGAGGAAGGCCACGGTGACAGCCACGCTCTGGACGGTGGGCCTGTGGGGTGGCAGCCAGACCCCCATCACGCAGGCAGCTGCCGTCCCCGAGCCGGGCGCGCATCCCGCAGGCCGCCCCGGTGACGAGACACTGGCCGCTGGGCTCCCTGAGCCTGGTGCCCACGGGCTAAGTGAGACACATGCACGCACATGTGTGCACGCGCTTGGGGGCACGTCACACAACGGCTGATCGCCCCGAGTAAAGCTCCAGTGTTTATGAGAGCCCCGGGGGCGCGGCAGGGAGGACGCATACGGGAGTGTGCGTGCAGTTGGGCCTCGCTCTCTCTATAGATGGAAGTATGTACAAATACAGTCCTCTCCACATAAATGTGGATGTGTGCATATACATCTCCCGGCCCTTGAAATAGAAGTCGGTATACTTAGAAGCATCGGAGCGCTTCAAAAGGAAGACGCCAGAGCCAAGTGCCTGTGTTCCCGACCAAACGTGCCTGAGCTGTTTCCTTCTCAGGCAGCCTCGCCCTGGCACAGCGTGTGCGTCCGACTCCGGGCGAGGGGGCTCGGGCCCGCTGCGGGCTGGTGGTCCACACCGACCAGCATGCTGGCTGGGGGCGCGTCTGCTCAGCACGGAGGGTTCTGCAGACATCAAACATCAAACGGCACCATCTTGAGAAGCTTTCCACGCAGGTGACGTCAGGGACACCAGCCCAGCCCCCACCTGGGGCTCCAGGTGCCCGCCGGCCCCCACGGTCTGCGTTCTCGGACAAGGTGACTCCCACGGTTCTCGGGCGAGGCCATTCCCAGACCCCGCTCTTTCCTCCTGCCTTTGCCTGGGACACCTGAGGACAAGACAGATCTCCTGGGACCTCCAAGAACACGCGCAAGGGGTCACAGCATGGAGCATGGGGCAAATGGGCAACGCGCGGTGTGGGGTGTGCCATCAGGAAGGACATGGCTCCCCTCGCCGGGAAGCCGTCATGACAGCCAGCCCCTGCCTGCCTCCCGGGCTCAGGCGTCCACGGCAGCCCAAGCTACCACCTCGGACAGGGTGCCAGGGCCCGGAAGAAACGGAAACTAGCTGCTGGCTCTCCTCACCCCCCGTCTTCTCTGGCTCTGCATCTTCATTATGTTCCTCATTAAGAATTTCTTAATAATCACAAGGGCACTACACAGTAATCATTATAATTTTATAACACAAACGCACTTATTTACCAGAGTAAACAATGTATTCTTGGTTACATACTACAGTATACAACGTAACATTCAATAACACGACGTAGGCTGGTGAACACGGTCGTGGTGATATTACCATGTGTGCGTGGAACACACTGTGTGCAACAGTGTGTGCAACTGAACGACAGCACATTCCATGCTAAGAACCACACGGAGGGCTCCCTGCCGTCTGCTTCACCGAGCCCTCCGGCCGCCCCATGAGGTGGTCTCACCTGCTGGCTTCACTGGCGAGGGAGAGAAGGAGCTTCCCCTAGGTCACCCCATCAGGACTCCTCTCCGAGTCCAACTGAGTCGAGGGCCAGCATTCCCAGAGCGCCTCATGGAGAGTAAACCCCGGCTCAGCACAGATGAGCCCTGACCACGGAGGGACAGGGCCTGGAGAGGTCTGCCACCCGTGGTCTGAGGGCCTGGGCTCTCACTCCCCCTGCCCGCAAGTGCCCCGGCTTCTGACAGCTTCTGGCTCTGCTTCCCGGTTCCCGTTATCAACTCCCCAGCTAGACCTGCACCTATCCCTGCACCCCTGCCCTGCTGTTTGGGGCCCGGGACCTCTAGCCCCAGCATCCGTTCTCTCCCCGGTACACATTACACATGGCGAAGATTTCTGAATGTTCGCTGTGTGTCAATCACAGGGGTGATATTTTACACGCACGACCCCAGTTAATGCTCAGATCTGCGAAGTAGCCAGGTCTCAGGAGGAGCAGCCGGCTGAGCCAAGACCGGTCCCCGGGCTCGTGGGCCCCGTTCAGAGCTCTGTCCGCGTGGCCCAAAGCAGCAGCGGCCTTCGGGAGGGGGAGCCCCAGAGGCTACCTTGCCACTGTGGTCCCAGCAGGGCTCTCGTCCTCATGAGAGACAAGGTGTCTTGTGACAATCACAAGTCACCAAACTGTCAAAGAAGCAAGGAGACTCGAATACATGTCTCAAATCCTCTGTAAACGCTGAGTCCTATGACTGGCCTTTTGGAGGACCCTAAGCCCCGCAAAGAACACTCTCGTACGTCAGTGAGTTGGACAACCAAACCATCCACCCGTGCGCGAATGCGTACAACCACCCGCCCGCTCACTGGGCAGGCGCCCCCACGCCCTCTCCGCCCCGTCCACGAGTGACTCTCCATCCGCCTGTTCACCCCACCAACAACGCCTCTGCAGGTCCCCTCGCAGGCCCAGGACCGACCGTTCCAGACGCTGAAGCACCAACAGCAGGACCACATCGCCCGCCTGAAAGGAAACCTTGGTCTGGAGGGGGTTCCGCGATGGTGAAAACATGCTGCGGCGGCTGCTCCAGCCACGGCCTTTCTCAGTGTCAGTGCCTCTCGTGAGAGTGAGGAGAGCCGACGCCCCCCTGCTCAGCCCCCCGCGGGCCGGTGAGGCTAGGGGCCACCGAGACGGAAAGGTGAATGAACAGACTTCCAGAGCCCCCGGCCGGCCGGTGGAGGAACTTCTGTCTAAGTAGGCACTAGGTTCTAAGGAGAAGCACAGAAGAGGTACCAGGGAACAGGAAGAACACCGTACGTTACCTGAACTTGACCCGATCCAAACCCAAGTCAGCACAGTGGGAAAGCACACACCCTTCCCGTGGGCCTCCAGCAAGCACTCAGCAGCTCCGGCCCAGGGCCGCTCACAAAGCAGGAGTGCTGACCCCGAGTGCTACCAGCTGCCCCCCCATCTCGACTGCAGGAGCAGCATGTGGGCAGCCGACAAATGCTAGCTCCCCTGAAAGCGCAGTGTCCTGGGAGGCAGCGAGCCCGGATGCTCCCAGGAAGGCCCAGGCTCTGGGCGGTCGCGCACCACTGCGGGTCCCCCGGAGGGAGGAGCAACAGCAGCGTCACAGGCACGGGGGTGCAGCCGGGAAGCCTGCAGGGCGCCAGAAACCGAAGAGACCTTCGGTGGGAAACCAGGCGGTAAGGGATCGGGTCCCGTGGACTTACTGGGAGTGTGTCTGTGTGATGACTTTGGTGCATACATGGGGGCTGCATAGAGGAGAAACTCGGAGGCCGTCAGGAGGAGATCACCAAAGTCTGGAGGCTGCACAGCCCAGCCACCCCGAAGGGCCTGAGTGGGCTAACATCGGTGCAAAACAGGGCCGCGGAGAAGGACACTGGTTGGGGTCCCCAAGCACGCATTCAGCAGATGTTCCAGAACATGGATGGTCCGCCAGGCAGGGAGCACCTCATCTCTGTCGCCCTCAACACGCCCACCTCATTGCTGGGCGCTGGACAGAAAGGCACCTGCTTGCGCCTGGCCCCCGCTGGGCCGTGAGCCCCTCACCCAGTGCCGGGTGTGTGGCGGGCACCCTCCCAGCGTCAGTTCCCGGCCCCTGCCCTGGTCCTGACACGCGTGGGCACCTTCCAAATGCCGAAGAGGACACAGAGGAATCACACCCATGGCTCCTACCTGAGGCTCCTAGAGGTGCTGGTGGTATTCATGGTAACGATTTTCAGTATTTCAAAGAGTCCACTGGAAACCACGTGTTTGCCCCCCATCAGGCAGCACAAACCAAGGACAACATGACACGTACCCCTCCACCGTGGGCGAGCAGCACTCAGCTCCGTGAGCTCACACCAGCTACCGCAGGTTGGCGGAGACGTGGTTTCGACCAATGAGACAAGAAAACGGATTCATCACGCTCCGGTGAACAGGCTGGGGCACAGTCGTAAAATCCAGGTGGACAGTGGGGAGAGGAGGCAGAGAACGAAGGTTCCTTGGCAGTGCACAGAGAAAGCCGCGGTGCCTGTCCCACCTTCTGAGCCAAAGCGTACAGTGCCTTATCCAAGACTATTCTCTGCAGCTTCCTTCCTGGCACCAGATGAGTCCAGGCCTCCGTGAAATGTTCTTTCTTAGGTGACAAGGCCTGGCAGTCATTCCTGTCCCGTCAGCACACGGAAGCGCCTCCCTCAATTCTGGGACAGCCCCTGGCCCACAGACCTGCCGGTTACGGCCTGAGCTGGCCGGCGGGCCCCAAAGCTAGCACCCGCCAGTCATGGCACCGCAGGCAAGAACACAGAGCACAGACATGTGGGCCACCTTCTTCCTGGCAACCCAAACAACCCACTTCCCATTTGCAGCCTGGGTCCCCATGGGGCGAGTGGCAGGGGAAGGTCCAGAGATCAGCACATGGCCACTCTCTCCTGTTTTGGAAAGTCCTAGAGAATGTACCCCTGTGCTTCCCTCTATCAGATGCACCGCAGGGCACTGAGTCCGTGACTCAGAGGCTCTCTGTCCCACTGGAGCAGAGGCTGGGAAGGAAGGACAGAACCCAGCTCCTCCCATGACCAGAATGATGAACACAAGGCAGCTACTCCCCAAATGAACAAACGGAGGAGGGAGTGAATGAACACATGAGCAGGTCTCTAACCACCGATCTCCCCAAGGGCATGATTTACTCCTAAGCTCAGGACGCGGGAGGCAGGGAGGCCCACAGGCTGCGACTGCTTCCTTCGGGGTCTGCAGTGGGCGGGAACCGGGAGAGGGGGTCGGGCGCTCACTTGGCGAGAAGTGGAGAACCGGGGCTGAACAGGGCACGGCGTGCTCACTCTGAGGACCTGAGCGGAGCCTCGGCCACGGGTGGCCCTCCGTGGCCGGGGCGCATGACGGCACAGCTGGGGACCAACAGGGGGCAATGTTAAAGAGGAGGCGAGGGTTCCCCTTCTGAATTTGTTTATTTTCGTTTGTAAATGAATCTGTAAATATTTAATACTTTTATACTGCGGATATCACGTGATTATTGCAATCATGTGTAATTATTATATATACATACACACAGATGCGTATTATATATAATTACGTAACAAATACGCAAACATGCAAGCATTGTTTTGTTGGGGTTCTCGGGGCAAACGGTCTCACCACAAGGGTCACCACGAGGGATAAAACCGCGGCACCAGGAAAAGGAGCATGTCTTCTTGTGCTTAGCCCTTGACGGTCCTGGGGTGGACCCCTCTCGCCCTCAACTGAGCCTGGGAAGGCTTAGGGGGCTCCCTGCGCTTGGGAACCTCTGCGGCTGAGCTCCTCTGACACCTGGAGATGTTCTGTGCTCCCCGCATGACTTTGGGAATCAGGAACTGAAATCACCTCCTTCTCTCCGAGTCAGACTCCACAGGGCCAGCTTGGTTCCCTGGGGCCTCAGATCACAGACGCCGCTGTTGACGATGCTTGTAGCTCAGCTCGGAGCCAGGCCCGGGTTGGGGTCCCACTCCACCTGGGCAAGGATGCCGCCCTCGGCAGCCTCGTCTGCGCCCAGGGTTGGGGGGAGGGACGATGCACGGGGCACGGGGCACAGATAGGGTAGCCTATCTAGGCGCCCAGACTCAGACCTGGCCCCCTGCTCCCTGGCTCTGTGGCCGGGGCGAGGGCATTCAGCCCCTGTGGGCTCAGGGGATGGCAGGAGTCACAAAGATCGCAGCAGCTACCTCCTGAGGAGCGCCCTGTGTAATGCCAGGCACACAGGAAAATCGCTAACAAGCACTACCGTAAAGAGCGCCCAGCCTTTCTCCCTTCTGGTCGAATCTCTTAGGAGACTCGCCGGCAGCGGGGAGTTCTCGAAGGAGCTAAGCAAAGGGGGTGCCAAGTGGGCCCTGAGGCCGGAGACAGAAAGCACGCCGGCCTCTGCCTCCCCTCCGCCGGCCTGAAGCCAGGCCTCGGCACGGGCCCCGGGCTCAGTCATCCCCCGTCTGCGGCCGGCACAGGGCTCCCCAGGTAGACGAGTCAATCATTAAGCCACTGTTTGTTCGAGTCTCGGAGAGGCGGGAGACGTTGCATCCTCTACAAACACGCCGGCAAGACAATCAGGCCTACCTGGTTACCCCGGAGCCGGAAGCCGGCCCCCAGGTTGAAAGATAAACACATAAATAAAACAGGCCTGAAGATTCGGATTCTGGGACCGGCAGCCTCGGGTTCCACAGCTTCAGAGGACAATGGTATCGCCAGGCCGTCGGTCCAGCCAGGACCCCAGACAAGGAACAGCAGGATTCCCAACTCGGCTGCGTGGGTGCTCGCTAAACACGCAGGTTCTGAGACCCTGACCTGCCGAACTAAGGAAGAGCCCTCACAAAGCAAGGGGTCAGGAAGCCCGTGTCTACTCTTCCCACAACTGGGGCGCGGCAGGCCCAGCAGCTGCGCCCCCCACGGGGTGCAGGGCCCCCAAGAGCTTCTGGAGAAGGAGCGTTCTCCTCTCCCGGCGGGAGCCTGTCTCTGGGGCCTAGGGGCCACCTTGGGATGGGAGCCACGCGCCACGTGGCTCACACTGGAGAGAAAACCCACAGTTCCCGAGGCGACCACCAGGCTCCCCCGCCCGTGAGCAGGCACAGCCAGCCCGGGCCTCCCAGGGAATCAGGCGCTGGGAGGCGGGCTGCTAGGTGGAAATGCAGGGAACTTGTAGGTAAAATGGACGACGTTCTCCGCCTCCCTGGGCTGCACCAAGGATGGAGCAGGCAGAGTGGACAACAGGAAGGACTCAGGACACAGTGAACGCAGCGGCTCCTTCCCCCGCTCAGAGCTGACCTCATCCGTCCTCGCTCCCGTGTGGAAGTCCCTCCCGCCCCATCCTGGCACCTCAGGGATCTGGGAACCCGGGGAGGTCTGTGGGAAGGAGGGGTGCAGACACCGGGCAGGGCTGCAGACCCAGGACTGAGCTGGGGGAGCTCAAACAGGGCGGGGGGTGATGGAGACACGGGCCTAACTTCAACGTGCCTTTTCGGATAGTCACCGCCTCCCCCTGGCACATTCTCAGGACTAGTGCCGACCCTCGGAGCTGCGTCCCAGACCACAGGCGGACCCCCGAGAGCCCCTGGAACTTCTGCCTCTGTGGCCCCCAGCCTCTGGGACCAGGACATGGGGAAGTGAGCACCCCCACTCCGATCTCAGCCCGAGACCCTGCTCTCCCCTAGGTGCACCTGTAATGCAGGCCCACAGCAAGGAGGGCGGACTGTGGCCAAGGGATTTACGGCTTTCTTTCCTCCGGACCAGCTGCGATGACCGCATCTGAGCACGGTCTCCACTTATAAATGTGACAGACTGGCTTTCAGAATTAATTTCTTCTCAGGTCAAAACCTGGTGGCTGCCCGAGAAGGCCGGGGGGAGGCGAGGAGGTGGAGAGAAGGTGCAGGCAACGCCAGGTGAGGCGAGAGCGTGCACGCGCCTTCTCGGCCGCCTGTGCCTCCCCACTGCACGCATCCTCAGAGTCCTCTGCTCACTCTTGCACACTCACCTACCACTCGGAGGCTGAGTGGCCGTGAGGAGTCTGGTGCTGTGCTCAGCGCGGGGACACGGGGTGACACAGCCACACCGCTGCCCTCCAGGAGGCTCCCGGTCTGCAACCTGCGAGCAGAAACACGGCCAGGGCGACGGCGTGCGGGAGAAGGACAGCCGCGAGACCCACAGAGCGCAGGGCAGGGGTGGCTCAGACAGACGGGGTCCCCGTGCCGCGCTGTGAAAGGCGAGTGGGAAGGCGCATGGGGCAGTCCAGGCAGGAGGAAGAGCAGGTGCAAGGGCACAGGCGTGTGAGAGTCCCACATTTCTAGAAGCTGCGTGTAGATCAGGAAAGCAGGAGAGAGGCCAGAGGACAGCAGGGGGTGACCAGGCCTGGCCCTGCGGCCCCACTAGCTTGCACACTGAGGACAACAGGATCCCACGGGGCTCTGAAGTGGGCAGGTGTTCAGCAGTCCAAGCAGGGGGGTATAACCCTACATTCCTGTGTTTACGCGGAACTGGGCACAAGCTTCACGGGGCAGACTGACAGCAGCTCTGAGAGATGGTCCCCATTTTACCACCACTCCACCGCCCAGAAGACAGAGCACCACGTGGGAAGCGAGGGGGACAGCAGGGACCCCAGCCTGCCCGCTAACGCCAGGCCAGGACCCTGGGGTCTCACGGCTGCCGACGGCCACATGCAGGGACACGCCAGCCAGCAAGCGTCCCCCAGGAGTCAGGAGCGGAGCACAGGGTCCCTGCAGCCATCTGCCACCTCTCAGCCAGAGGCGAAGGCCCTGTCCCGTCAGGAAAATGACACAGATGCTGTGAGCTGTCCGTGGGCGGCTCCCGCAGAGCCTGCGGTGGGGCGGGGGGTGCAGCCAGCCCCGGTGATGGCGTGAGGGGCCCGAGGGACCTGCCCCGTGGCGCCCTGCCTCTGTGTCCTCAACCGGCCACTGAACACACACACAGCTGTCCCAAGGAAAGGAGGCCTGGCCAGCTCAGAGCTGCTCCAAAAAGGCTACTTTTAAGTAAATCCACATACAAATGGGACCAGTCACAGCACATGGTGGACATAAGGTGTGACTGGGGCTGCGAGGACCCCCCGGGCCTTCCCTGACAGCCATGTGTGAGAACACAGTGTGGCCTGGCCACCCCGCCTGGCAGCCAGAGCTCGGGGGGAGAGAGGGCCGTGTTCCCACAGCCCCTGCAGCCCGCCCTGAGGTCCCGGCTGTCTCCCCGAGCCCGGAGCCTTCTCAGGCCCCTGCAGGCTCTGCCCCACGGGCCCTCCTTTGCCCAGGGCTTGGGTGTGGGGGGTGTGGGGGGGTCCGACGGCAGCTCTCTCACTCTCCTGTAGGGTTTTCACCCACTTCAAGAAATTCTGCAGCTTCGCCAAGATTCGTAATGTGCTTTGCAACTGATTTCCATTTTCTCTGCGCTGTATCGTCAGATGTTTCCAAGCAGTGGACAGCTGGGAAGGCCCTGGAGAGAACAGTGGCTGCGGGGGAGGAGCTGGGGAGGGACGTGCGTGGGAGCCCACGCTGCTGTGATCATCACCGGTCACACAGCCTGCACCGGAGGGGCCTGAACGCTGAAAGATGATGCCCTGAACATTCTAGAAACACCGAAGTTCTGCCCAGCAGAGCCGGCGAGCAGAGCTGCGATCCGGGTCTGCTAACGTGGGCATGCTGCCCACTCCACCGCGGCCGCCCCCTCGCCCCTTCAGCACGCTGCCTGCACCCCACCTCGCAGCCCTGGCTCCTCCTGCCGCCTCCCTACGACCCTTCCCTGCTCCTGCTGAACTCCTACCCCAAATCTGAACCCTCGCTCACACGGTGTTGCCTCTGTGAGTTCTCCCTGCTCAGCCCCACACAGGGCACCGAGCACGGCACCGAGCGCGGCCCCGAGCCGCAGCGCCACACCAGGAATGCCTAGGCCAAGCCGATGGACCTGGAGCATCTCCAGGGCCTCAACCCCCTCATCTTCCCCTGCCCCACCCCCCAGTGCCTGGTCCCCCGAAGTTCAGGAAGTGACCCTGACCTGAACGGAGATGCCCCAGGTGGAACCGGATGGCTTCCTGAAGCACGGGTTCTCGGCACACAGGAGAGTCCTCA
The DNA here is from genome assembly GCA_002007465.1 of Ailurus styani. Classification (NCBI taxonomy): domain Eukaryota; kingdom Metazoa; phylum Chordata; class Mammalia; order Carnivora; family Ailuridae; genus Ailurus; species Ailurus styani. The sequence goes on along the minus strand of LNAC01000156.1, from coordinate 2,177,531 downwards.
GGCCGTGCCTTTCTCGATCGTCAAGTCCATCCTGCTTCCATTTTCAGAAGCAGCAGTCAACACTGCTCACGGTCCTAACGACCCACAGAGACATGCAGCGAAAGCAGGGCCCTTGAGTGCGAACTAAGCAGAGCTGAGTTCCTGCACAGTAAAGCTCACGCTTCCCGAGCTGCAAGAGGCGCGTGGGTAATACGGCGCCGCCGTACCAGGAAGCAGGGAGGTTAATGCTTCCTCGTAAGGACAGCACGGCGGGTCTGGTCTGAAAGAATGAACGACCAAGCCGAGGCCGTTCTGCCTGCAGCTCCTGTCCTCGTGCCTGGAGAGCGGGTACCGACGCCAACTGTGTCCCCACACAACCAGCAAGGTGCCCTGAGCTGCTGAGGACACAGCCTCCACCTCCGGACTCAGCCCAGTGCCTGGGCCGACAGCAGCTCTGAACACGTGCTCGCGGCGTGAACAACTGAATGAGTGACACTCCCAAGGTGTCCATGGCTGCCTTAACCAAGTTCATCTGGTTTTCTAGAGAAGAATCCACACCTTCTTCAAACTGACGAGCTCATGAAAACCACCTGTGTAGCGACAACACAGACCGTGGTCCTCATGAGACCGTCGCAGGATTCCCAGAGGCGGAGGATGGTAACGTGCCGCCGAATGTCACTCCCGAGTGGGGCGCAGGGGGCCCTGACTCCCACACACGGCTCTGTGTCAGTGGACGGGCTGCCCCGAGGCACGTCCGCACGAGACCCGTGTGCCGCGGGGACACACGTCCATGTTAAAACACAGGAAGTAACAGTCTCACTGTGGAGTCTCAAAAGCTCAAATGGATTTTTAACACAACTTGGTCCAACAAATTTAAACCCATCTGTTCCACACCGAATACTGGGTCTGGAACAGAAGGTCCAATCAGAGCACTTCTTCCTGGCTCCCCTTCCCCCTGCCGTTCTTCCATGTCCGACACTATGATGACCCGTGAGCTCCCCGATGGCCCCAGAGACCCCAGGACTGTGACGGCCAGAGCACCAGATCCTAGGTCAGACCGCGGGCTCTGACTCTGCTTCAGAAATGACGCACCGGTCAGTGTCCAGAGCCTCACGCACAACGCCCTTCCCAGGGGCTGGGGAGCCAGACAGCGGATGGACTCGGGCCTCAGGAAGATCACAGAGAATGAAACACGCAGTTGAATAAGTGCCACCCAGAGTGGGAAGAGGGTGGACTCTCAGGGAGGGCGGAGATGAGGGCCTGTGAGTTCCTGCCAGCCCACCCCCGGATCCCCCGTTCCTGGCCCAGGGCGGGGCTCATGGTGTGCACTCTGGACGCAAGTGCTGAATGCATGGAGGGCAGGAGAGCCACGGGTTCTTGCTGAGGGGCCTGCAGCCCACCCGGGCCACCGGGACACAGCGGCTTCTGGACGAGGCTGCTACAAACCAGCCTAACAGCCCACAGATCCCGGGAGCCACATAGCCCACAGCAGCGTGGGTGTCGTGCGGTGGGCAGGGTTGGCTTGGGGCACCCTCCGTGGCTGCACTTCTGTTCCCGCCGTCAAGCCGTGTGTACGGAGAGGAGGGCGGGTCTCTGCGTGGGCCCATCCTGACCAGAGGGGGGTGGGGGTGCCTGGAGCCCACAGCACGTACGAACCACCGCGTTCACAGCAGAAGCTTTGCGGCTCTGCGCCCCGGGTTCCCAACGTGACAGACGGAGCCGGTCTCATCTAGCTCATTGTCCAGCCCGCGGCCACCACGTCACAACGGCGCTCGGCTCTCACCCCCTTGTAAAGCCCGTTCTTCATCGAGAACCAGGGAATTCAGGGTGAGCCAGGGTGAGACATCTGTCGGAAGGGGTCCACTCTGGAGAAGGGAATGCCGGACCTCATTTGCATGTGACTTTATTGCTGGATCCTCGGAAGAGCCCTCAACCCAAGAGAACAAGTCCCCACGGCTATGTCCGGGCTTGTCTCCCTCTGCGGGAATGCAATGGCACCGAGGCCACGTGCACGCTCAGCCATCGCAGTCTGCGCCACCCTCCCGGCGAGGGGACTGTGGTCCAGCTGCCGATTCCGGGCCCGGGGTCTGCAGGAGCAACCCCAAACCCACACTCGCGGCGGGGAGAGGTTCAGCAGGGAGGAGACGCAAGGCGCTTAGCCCCCAAGGCTGTGGTCTGCTGTGATTTGGGAAATGTGCATTTTTCTGCACCCGCCCCCTGGAGCTATGCACCCCACCGTCGGGGAGACGCGGTGAACCGCTTACAAGCTGAGGAGCTCGTCCCCGGACATAACTTCCATCCCGAGGGCGAAGGTTACATGGCTGCTTCTCTCCAGCTGCTGAGCTGGATCAACGGTCCAGGAACAAATCACCAGCAAAGGGCCTTGGGGAGAAGGATATTGTCAGGAGCTGCCTGAGAAAGGTCGGGAGGCTGAGTCTTTGAAGTTGGCTTGACTGTTCAAGGTCTGGCTTCAAAGTGGCCCAGAGGCCAGCGCCTCATTAAGGGTTGCTTCCTTCTCGGGTCCCCAAACGGGAAGGAGCTATTTTTCCCCCAAACCTCTTAGTGCTGCAGCCTAAGCTGACCCACATTCACTTCCAGACGTTCTTCCTTCCTACGAAATTAAACAGCTTGATTTCACTTTCCCTTAAGCATGTGCTCTGTGTTTGTTCAGCACATTCAGAATAATGCAGGTAAGACATAAAATGAGGGTAAAGCATGGCAAGGCCGACGCCCTACCCCTGCGTGGTGGGGGCCTAGGAAGAGGGGCAGGCCAGAGGGAAGCAGACTGGGGTCCGGTTCCCCCAGCACGGGACCCCGGTGCGACATGCAGGAGGCAAGCCAACCCCTACTAGGATCTCGTAAGAGCTCTTGGCCCGAAGTGTCTCCCTATATGGCACGCCTCTGGCAAGACTGTGTTGGAGGGACAAGAGATGAGCCCCAGAACAGGGGACTGACCCAAGGTCACTCAGATCTGGAAACCAGACCTGCTGGGTCTTCCCTGCTGCTGACGGCTCTCGGCTGGGGCGGGGACGGCTCAGACACAAGTGCCCGTGAGTGACACCAACCAGAGGGAGGCTGTCGGGCCACGTGGCCCGTGTGGCTCCCCACCTGCTCAGACATGCAGGGGGCCAGAGGACAGCACAGAGGCGGTGGCTGTCCCACCTCGAGGGAGCACAGCCATTCTCCCTCCCCAGCTGCTCAGCAGCACCGTGTGAAGCAGTTCCGGGAAAAGTGACACAGATTCAGCCAACTTCACGGTGTTCCACTTGGGGCAAGCTGTCAAACGGGAGCTTCTCCGCTGGCCAAAGGGGAAACGGCTNCCGGGAAAAGTGACACAGATTCAGCCAACTTCACGGTGTTCCACTTGGGGCAAGCTGTCAAACGGGAGCTTCTCCGCTGGCCAAAGGGGAAAGGGCTGTGCCTCTGGAAGGTTCCCAAATGCTAGGCCCAGAGGCTATAGGGAGGGCTAGCGCCTGCCGCCTAAGCCCCTGTCCCCGGACCANTGTGCCTCTGGAAGGTTCCCAAATGCTAGGCCCAGAGGCTATAGGGAGGGCTAGCGCCTGCCACCTAAGCCCCTGTCCACCCCTCCGCTCCAGCGCCCCACACAGATGCAGTCACGTGAGGATGGCCCTTCCTGCTTGGCCTCCTCCTTCCACAGCCTGGATTGCCGGGCGGACCTGGTCTCATCTGGGCCGGGACACCCCCGCGGCAGGGACAACAAGGGGCCTCCCCAACCTCCCAGCAGGTGCCAGAAGCGAGGACGCCCCCTCCACTGACCAGGAAGCTCTCGACACGCCACCTGAACCCAGGGCCCCGAGGCCAAGCCCTGCTCCGGTCTCAGGAGACACTACTACTGAGAAAGCCCGGGGTACGCATGGTGGTTGTCGGGGTGTCCCTCCCTCCCCCGCATCAAGTTTGCCCCATCAGCCTTTTGCAAAGGTGGAAGCATCTTGTCTGAATATGGAAGTCAAGGGCACGTTCAGAACAGGTCTGCTGCCCGGATGCCTGAATGGGGAGCCGGCGCCTTGCCCGCTGCCCTCTCCGGCTCCTGCCTTTGCGTCCGCGCCACACATGGAGGCCGAGTCCCACTCAGGCCTGGCGCATCACAGCCCAGTAGGACGCGCCCAAGGCACAGAAGCCGCCCGGGGCTCCCTAGGGCTCCCCCTGCAGAGGAAGGCCCTTCTCCTGGGGCCGCCCCGTATACACCTGCTCTGAAGGCGAGGCCTCAGGCAGCCCCTCTCCTGCCCGTGCACACAGGGGTTCATTTATCACAGGGAGGAGCGCCAGGAGCCTGTCGGGCCAGGGCCACGTGCTGAGCCAGGCCCTGGACTCAGAGCAAAAGGGGACTGGGGAGCCTTGTCCCTTGTCGGCTCCACCCCTTGGTGTTAAGTTCAACTCCTGCGTGAGGTCTCGGGGAGTAGCTGCAGGCAGCCCAGCTGCACCACAGAGGAACGCGGAGGCCTGGAGTCGATCTCCTGGCTGGGAGACCTCGGGCAAGTCACCTGACCTGGCCGGCCGCCCCGGGGTTGTCATTTGTAGAACAGGGACGATGACACCACAGCAGGGCCCTTCCAAGGCTCTGACACAACACAGACATGGAAGGCCTTCATCAGCTGCACACGGGGGCGCACAGGCCCTCATCCCCAGGGACTGAGAACATGGGCACTGGTGTTGGGCATGTTCTCCAACAAAGCGGGAAGTTAGAGAGGCAGACTGAAATGTCCCCCTGGGTTTAGCACGTCCCGGATCCCGAAATTCACGGTCTTATTTAAGGCGCAGCAAACACTCAGGGCAATGCGACAGAGCCCACGCCCCATGGCCGGCCCCAGACTGACACTGATCCAAACGCCAGCTCCCTGTGACTCCCTGGCCAGTGACCGCACAGCCCCCGGCCCCAACTCTGCGAGTGGGGCACTCTGCCCGTGGGCCCAGCAGTTGTGTGCAGGGCAGGAGGCAGAGGGCGAGATGGTGAGCCCTGCAGAGCTGTGAGCACCCTGCACCCTACCCCCACCGGGAGCTGTCTCATCACAGCACTGGAAAGTTCCCCGCTGCCAGGGTTCTGGTCCCGGAGGAAAAGGTTTAGGCAGATGGCAAGGACTTTGGACGCCAAGTCCAGTATAACCAACGCTCGTGGCCTCTGACCTGGGTCGGGCGGGTCAGCTACGTCGTCCCCCCAGGGGCCTGCCCCATCTGCCGGTGACAAGGCTGACGTATGCTGGGAGGTGCTCATCTCAGTGAAGCGCTCTTGGACTTCGGAAGTAGGAAACCCAGAGACCTGGGCTTGATTTACACCTGCCCTAATTAGCACCAGTTCAAACCCGCAGCTCGTTGTCCGGATTTCCCTACGACCTGGGGGGCAGGAGGAGAGGAGCTGTCCCCGTGGGGCCTGGGGAAGGCTGCTGTCAGGGGAATCAGAGGAGCCCCGGGGAGGGGGCTGCGCGGAGCTCAGAGGAAGGGGTGCTAGAGAAGAGCGCCCAGCTTACCAGGGGCAAGAACGAGCACAAGAAACTGGCCAGGCAAGGGGAAGCCAGAGGCCAAGTCCTGGCCTAATGTCACAGGGAGCTGAGCAGACCCCTTCCCCACCTTCCTGGACAAGTTCTGAGGCCACAGGGAGGGTGTGGGGGGCGGGCAGCATGGACCAGGCTAGGTGTGGAGGGCGTCTGCACAACAGAGCCACCCCACGCAGGACACCAGAGGCCAAGTGGGGGGAAGAGGGCGTCCTCACAGAGGGCAGCCTGGCTGGGGTCCGGAGCACGAGCTGGAGGGGTGGCAAGAACCAGGGGCATCCGTGGGGCAGGGCCCCTTGGATGAGAGGCTGAGATCCTGGGAGGGGGTGGGCTGGGGTGCAGTGGGAACGTCATAGAAAAGGCTAGCAGACACCACCTTCGTCAAAGGATCACAACAACCATCGCTGGCAAGAGGGCGATGGAACTCAGGAGCCGCCCTGAGACACGGGGAGGACAGGCATCACCATGACATTCATGCCAAAGACACACAGGCTGAATCCCATCGCAAGGACACATCACACGAACCCAAACTGAGGGATATTCTAGAAAGAGCTGGTTGGAGAGATATCGGAAAGCACCGAGGTAACCAAAGTCAAAGGAAGACTGAGGGATTATTCCAGATGAAGGGAGACTAAAAATCTCAAAGAGTGCAGGGAAGCCAGGAGTCCAAACCAGATGCAGATGCTTTAAGTACAAAAGACATTGGCAGGACAACTGGCAAAACTTGAGCACGTTCTTGGTATCGGACGGTAGGTAGTAATGATGCTCCTTTCCTGATTTTGATGCCAGGCTGTGGTTACACCAAAGAACCCCGGCCCGTGGGACATACGCATTAACGAATCTGGGGATGATGGAGTATTGGGCCACTTACTCTAAAATGGTGCAGAAAATGGGGCGCCCGGGTGGCTCAGTGGGTTGGGCGACTGCCTTTGGCTCAGGTCATGATCCCAGAGTCCCAGGATCGAGTCCTGCATCGGGTTCCCAGCTCCATGGGGAGTCTGCTTCTCCCTCTGACCTCCCCTCTCATGCTCTCTCTCTCTCAAATAAATAAATAGAAAATATTTTTAAAAAATAAAATAAAATGGTGCAGAAAAAAGATTCTCACTACCGTATCTGCAACTTTTCTGCAAGTCTGAGCACAATTACAAAATTACTTCCTTCTTTTTCCTTCCACAGGGGTGTGGTGGCATGGAATGTCTGGTTAGAAGTCAGCAGAGCCGGACCTGAAATCCAGCTGCGGGCCACTAGCTCATTATGGGATCCTGGGAAGTGTGACATGATGGGAGAGACACGGATTTCGAGATCACAGGTCTTCGCTTTCCTGCTCACAGGCTGAATGGTCTACACATGCTTTCCATTTCCTCTGACCTGAAACACAGGACTAACACTACCGGCTTTGGAGACACGCTGAGAAGACTACCCCATTCGTGCCTTCGGCGATATTTCTTCAGCATGCACTAAATGTTCCAGTGCCTGATCTGGGTTCTGGGAATACAGTGAAGAACAGATCCTTCCTCCATGGAGTTTATAGCCCAGCAGGGGTGGAGAGACGCACAAGGAAAAAAAATAACCTGTATGTATAGTGAACTCTCAGAGAATAATAAGGACTGTTCAGAAGAATACAGGAGGCAAGGCCTTAGAAGGTGGTGAGGATAGGGAAGTCAGACAAGAAAAGTAGGAGATTTTAGGAAGAAAGGGGCAGAAGAATAAAATCATCACAGAAGGGGGGGCTGGGTGGCTCAGTCATCAAGCATCTGCCTTCAGCTCCGGTCGTGATCCCAAAGTCCTGGGATCAAGCTCCACATCGGGCTTCCTGCTCAGCAGGAAACCTGCTTCTCCCTCTCCCACTCCCCCTGCTTGTGTTCCCTCTCTCGCTGTGTCTCTCTCTGTCAAATAAATAAATAAAATTTTGAAAAAAAATCATCACAGAAAACAAAACAAGAAAACACAGACCACAAAAGTCAAGATAAAAGACTATAAAAACAAAACGCTAACAGACTATAAAGCAGAGAAAAGACGAACATACGTACCACGTCAAGGAAGGTAAATGGCCTACACTCACCTATTAATGAAAAACACTTTAAAGTCAGATCACAAACCAAAATTCAACTCCAGGCTTCATCTAAGAGAACCACACAGGGAAAAGAGGAAACCTCAAATGTTTAAGATAAAATGATAGGCAAAGGCATCGCAGCAGAACAAGAAGCAAGCAGGGATGAGAGTTACAGTATCAGACGAGGCAACAAACACAGAAGGAGACAGAGAAGGGTACTTCAGAATGAGAACGAGGATGACCCACACTCACGCTGCACGTAGCGTAGGACACGGGGCCGCCTTGTCAATGGACAGAAGTCCCCTCAGGCTGAAGAGGACCCGCAGCACCAGCAGGGGTAACTCACCTCTCAAGGCCCGTGGCGTGTCAGACAAGTAAGGGTCCTAAAGACGTCAGCGATGGGCTCGATGAGGGGAGGTTAACAGATGTACTTTGTAACTCACATACTTAAAACAAGGAATATGCCTTCCTTTCAAATGTCTGTGTAGTGGTCACAAAAAACCACAAAGAAACCTCTGTAAGTTCTCAGAGGAGAAAATATCACTAAACTGATTACAAGGCCATTACATTACAAAGCCAGAACAAATGCAGGAAATGAAACAAAACATGTAGATTTTAAACAATTCTTGGGACAAAAATGAAACCCAACTAAAATCGCACTATTCCTAAAAAATATCAATCATGAAAATGTTAAATATCAAAACATGGGTAATGCAGTAATTGCAGGAAAATTCATAGCCTTAAATAATTATAGGAATAATAGGAAATTTTAAGTAAATGGATTAAATATGCAGCTCAGTCAGTGAGGACAAACTAACACGGTGAGCCCCCATAAAGCAGAAAGGAGATGGGGACAGAACTAGAGAGAAGAGGAGAGACGAGAACTGACCAACGGAGTAAATCATCTACCAGCCAGCTGAATCAAGAAAAAGCAGAGGAAGCAAAATTACATAAAAGAAACAAAAGTGGGGAAATGATCTTAGGAGAAGAGGTAGTTAGACACCACTAGAAATTTAATTTTTAGAAAATGAGCTCTTTCTGGAGTTATATAAAAATATGAAAGCTGGGACATCTGGGTGGCTCAGCCCATTAAGTGTCTGCCTTTGGCTCAGGTCATGATCCCAGGGTGCTGGGATCGAGCCCTGCATCGGGCTCCCTGCTTAGTGGGAAGCCTGCTTCTCCCTCTGACTTCCACTCGCCCTGCTTGTGCCCTCTCTCTCTCTCTCTCTCTTTCTCTCTCTCTCTCTAGCTTTCTCTAACAAATAAATAAGAAAAATCTTTTAAAAAATAATTGAAAAATAGATAAAAATATGAAAGCTGTTCCAAAGGCAGCTTGATTTTCCAAGATGGAAAAGGCAGAGATTGGTTGTGCAACAAAATGAATGCAGTTAGCATGTCTGGACTGTATGGTCAGGATGGCCCATTTACGTGTTTTTACCACAATTTTAAATAAAGAAACAAGAGAGAAAGAAGGGGAAGAAAATGGCACTGAAGCAAACACGCAAGCAAATATTAAAGTACACGACCAACCCGTAACAGTGACGACGGGGTACTGGCTCATGGGCGGTGGGACGGATGGGCGGAAGAAGGCTCAAAAGTCTTCCTGAACAGATGAGAAAAATGGCATGCTAACTCGTGGAGAAAGATTATTTAAATGACTTGGAGACAATTAAATAGCTTTCCGGAAAAAGGGGAGAGTTACGCCTCTTTTCTCATACCTTAATAAATTCCACATAAACAAAGGTTCTAAATGTTAAAATGGAGGAGCCCATGGAAATATGAGAATTTAAAACATCTATGTGATCTAGAGAAGGGAGGTCATTCTTAGCATGACGCAGAAACGAAGGTATTTGTAAAGAGATTGCTGAATTTAAAATGAGCATCTTCCAGCCCTTCCTGGTTCCAACGGTGTTTATAACAGCCAACAACCGGAAGCCACCCGAGGGCCAGTGAGGATACACAGTCAGCGAAGGACAGGGCACCTTACGCAGCGGTTAGGGACAGTGTGGGGGCTCCGTGTGTGCTGCGAGGGAGTGACACCCGACACCCGTCCCCAAGCAAGAGAGAGAGATGAGTGGCAGGAAGCTCCCACATGTTCCCACCGAGGACAAAACCGTAGCGGGCACCTGCAGAGTGCGGGCGGGGAGATGGGGTGCTCTGGGGGGCACGGCGGTAGGAAGACACTTCGCACACAGCTCCCTGCACCTCCTGAATTCCAGGGCTTCCTTCTGCACCATCTCACCTTTGCAAAGGAAAGAGACCAAATGCGCCGTGTCTGGCCTCGCTGCGGTTACATTTGGGGGGTGGGGGTGGGCTGCCTACTTCTGATCAGGGTCTCGTCCTTGGAGGCAGGGGTGCAGACAGAGGGAGTCTTGCTGGGTTCGGCCTGGAATCACTCCTCACTCTGTCACCCCCATACTGGCGACGGGGACACGATCTCTCTGACTTTCGAGCTCTATAAAACAAGGGTGGCTTTTCCAGCCTCTTGGGGGTGTTGTGGGGACTATGTGACATGAGACACGTTCAACGCCGGCAGAGGCCCATCCCAGGGGGCTCCCCACAAAGGAGTTATGTGGATCGCAGGTACGAGTCCGAGAGCTGGGACATTTCTTGGCTTGGGGGCTAGGTCTGTCATAACCAGGGTGCCCAGCCCACGTTGGGTGGCAGGGGCCTCTCATGAACTCTTTGCCCACCAGGGGCTGGAAGCCCAGCCCCTAGCACCCTGCATATCTCAGACTCTTTTCATCGCGTCTTCTCGGAGCTCGAAAGCTGCACCCTCACCCACCCTCTTAGCACCTGTGGAGCAGGGGAGGGTGGGGAGGACATGCAAGGGCGGACACTGCATCTCTCGTCTCCTGCTGGATGGCCTGTCCTGGCCCAAGGAGCCAGAGGGCACGGGGACACCAGCTCATGACACCCTGCGCTGCAGAGACATGAAACTTCCTCCCAGATTCAGAGTCAGGAGATGCAAGGCATGGCCCCGTGTCCCATTCTCCTCTCCCACAGGCAAATCCTACTGCAGAATCCCCTTCCTAAAAGGTGTCTCTCAAAGAAAGTGGGAGGCAACAGAAGGTACGGGGGACTGAGAGCTGGGCACACAGGGGCAGCGTCCCCAAGTGTAGCGCAGACGGGCACCTAGACGGTGCTCCGTAGCCATCTGCCGGGTGGGGGTGGGGGAGTGGCACCGGGCCGGACAGAAGAACCGGGAGTCGGCCAGCGTGAGGACCCTTCTTCTCAGGGGCCAGATCAGATGCAGAAATAGCCATTTCAGGGACAAATTATATCATCTCTTCACTCACCAGTTTCTTCCCTAAGATATACAATGATGCTGATTTCAGTGGGTGATTAGGGAGAAGACAGAAGTGACACAGAAAGGGACCCGACAGAGCTTGTGGCGCACTGCAGGGAGCACCACAGAAATACGGCTATTCTTTTGGGGAAAATCGTCACAATTCAGCAGGACTTCCAAACGTTCTCTGAAGACTCGGATGCCCGGGACCAACGAGAAGGCTGGGCGGAGGGGTGAGGTGGGGAGAGGGCAGACGGGGTCTCACAGAAGCTCGGGAACGGGCTCCGGAGCTGGACACGGCGGAGCTGCGTGGAGCGAAGCCTCTGCGGGTTTCGGTCCCTCCGTGGACGCAGACGTTGGTGTCCCCCTTGCCGGCCGTGAGGACAGAGCGCGTGGGGCACGCCGGGCACACAGCCGGCCCCCGCTGGCAGGGCTGCCAGCCACCAGGGAAAGGACAGGAGGGGACCCGTGAAGCCCAAGGAGGGGGATTAAGAGTGGCCTGGGGCTTTTTCTTTGTGTATGGGATTTTTTTTAATCACTTTTCAAAAAGAATGTAACAACTTTTACATCATGTGCGATTTTTTTTCTATTTTTTGTTCTTCATAAATTTACATATTTTTTGGCAAAGGTGCCAAAGGGACGGTGAGATGGCCCCTTGGGTCGCCGGCATCCACGGCCTGGCCAGCCGGCTCTCAGGCAGAATGGCCAGCGGCCGTCGCTGGGCGCCGGGGCAGGGGTCCTCAGCCCCTCTGGCTCACCATAGCCACCTGATCAGCCCGGCCCAGCAAAGCCACTCAGACGTGGGCCGGCAGGCTAGCACCCTCAGCCAGGAACTGAGGTCTGGAGAAATCAACAGCCCTGTGCCATGGCTAAGTTCCCTGGGAAGCAGGCAGGGTCAGCGGGCAGGGTCAGCCTCCGGGGAGGCCTCCTGACTGTCCTGCCGGGCGGCTGGCTGGAACCTGGCTCTCCACTTTCCGTCCCAAGGCGTCGGAGACACGACGGCGCTTGGTGACTTACTGCAGCCATCCCGCCCGAGTCTCAGGTCAGAAACAAAACCCCACAAGGCCTCCACGTGACACAATCTGACGAAAGGACACCTTGCAGGGCAGTCCCGCGATGCAGCCCGCCGTCAAGGCAAAGAAAACCTGGTTTCCCGGCCCCTCCTCCCAGGTCCAGACTCCGGAATGGAGCTGGCTGAATGCCGCAGGTGCCGTCAGACGGGAGGGGCCGCGTTCAGATGGGACGGGCCCACGGGTGGTTCTGTGCCTTGTCCCCAAGGGCATAGCCCGCTCCTTCATAACAAGGTGGCTGCAGGAGTCAGGTTCGCGGGCTGCCTCTTGCCTCCGGGTCACCTGCACGAGCGCGCACCTAGCACACACGGTCTGCTAACGGACCTGAGCCCACCACGTGCGTCAGACCGGGAGCGTCTGGAAGGCAGCGAAGGAATTTAACTCACAAGTGGGTCCCCAGCCCCTGGGACAGTGTCCTCCACGGAGCAGAGGGTCAGTTGACAGATATCTACTGAAGGAACCGACAAAACCCTCAGTCCAAGAATCCACATCCTCCATGTATCCTTAGGTAACAGAAACCCCTGAGTATTTCCTACTTTGCCAAAAGGGAACAGCGGCGATGACCTCCCAGACTTGCATGGGTTGGACGCTGTGTCCTGCTCCCCAAACACGAGGGCGTGCTGCTCCCCGAGGCAGGCCAGCAGGTACCCCCGCACCAATCTCGTGTGTCTGCTGCTTCCTGGACCTGCTACCCTGGCGCGTGCGCGCATGGCCTGCTCACCACAGCTCAGGGCCAGAGCGCATGGCGGGGCTCACAGGATGCTGATTTCGCAGGTGTGCATGGAAAATGCTGGAAACAGCCCCTAGACAGACAGGGAGAACGCTGGGCTAGGCAACCTGCCCTGACTTCCCGGCCAGAGGGGCAGCCCCCCCTTCACCCCACCCCACCCCACCCCACCCCCAGTTCACAGGACAGTTCGCAGCTGGAGATGAGAGGCACATGGGAAGCCACGGCCCCGACCATGCTGACCTGGGGTCCCGTCCGAGGCCCTGCCCCAGCCCTGTCGCGGCTCTGACCTGCCCCTGTCCCCCCGTGCCCTTGGATGCACCCCAGAGTCTCCACTTCTCTCCACAACCGACTGGCACACAGCGACCCCAGCGGTCCCCCGCCTGCTTGGATGGATGGACGGAGCACGCTCTCGCCAGGCTCACACATCACTTCACACCTTCACTGACGACTGGGTGCCCTCAGCATCCCCAGTTCGCAAGCAAGAGACCGAGGCTCAGAGAACTCATCCACTTGCCCAAGGACACCCCAGTACGAGGAAGCAGCAGAAACAGGACCGAGACCCCCAGCAGCTTGGGGCCAGCGGCATGCCCATCCACCGGGTGACGCCATCGCCAACACACAGCCAACGCGGACATGTCTGCACTCTCCCAACACTCCAGAAAGTGGGGACAACTTCAGGGAATCCTTGCAGAGAGAATGACCCCAAAACGCAAAAAAGCTCTCTGTGCAAGCCAGTGTGTGTGATTTACGGGACAAGGAACATCTCAAAACACCAAGACCTCCAACAACAGAACAAGCCCTAAGTTACCCTGTGTCCACCGGATGAAATTACTACCTGGCCTTTAACGTGACGCATAAGACATGCTTGTAACACAAGGAATATTTGTGTTTTGTCAAGTAAGGGGGGGACACCAAAGTACAAACCTGGTATGAACATCTCTGTGAACAAAATTTAAATTGGAAGATAGCAAAAAGGCTTAACAATACACAAAAACTCAACGAAAGAGAGGTTGTTTTGGGGCTAGGAAAAGGATAATCCCTCACTCTCCAGCTTCTCCGATCTTCCCCAGCTTTCCACGGCGAGAATACATTACTTTGATCCAGTGACCTGGTGGGAAGGTCAAGATTCCAGTGTGACGGCCTCTGTCTTTGAACCTCGACCGGCCACCGCTTGGTGGGGCAGGTGCTGGACAGAACCCCGGAGCTGGCCTAGCCGTGCGTCCTCGTTTGGAGAAGGACAGGCGCGGTGCGCAGGCAGGGGCGTCAGAAGGGGCGACGTGAGGCAGCTCCCGCCCTCCCGGTAAGGCCTCTGGGCACAATGCCTCCCAGGTCCTAGGACTAATTTTTCTTAGAGCCATGCATCGTCTCCAGGATGATATTACTAACAGCTGTCTTACAGCCCAACACAGCAGCGTGCCCATGACGCGTGCAGGACGGCGGACCCAGGGCTGTTAACAAACAGAAAAGCTCAACACCTCCAAAGATTCCGGTGCAAAGGCAGGGCCCCCCCCCCACCCAGGGCCCCTGCAGGGCGTGGCTGCCGTGCGACTATCTGGGCCTCAGGGAGGTTCTGAGGGACAGAAGATGTTAACACTCGCTCGATTTCACTGTGGTGCCCAGACTGCTTCCCTGGCCCTGTGCCCGCCCTGGAGGTGGGCGGGTCTGGGTGTCTTGACCTTGTGCAGCTGTCCACCTCTGGGGGAAGGAGCTGGCTGTAACCAAGGGCTAGGACGGTCCAACCTAGGAAGGTGTCTGGGGTCCAGGGAAGCCCCCAGAGGCGCAAACACTGCCTCTCTGCCTAAATGCCCCCCTTCCTTCTGCTCAGGCGGGGAGGGTGGAGTAAAGTGTGGTCCACTTGCTGCTGTCACGTCAACTGCTCGTGGGACTCCCGCCGGCCTTCATCCGAAGGAGCAGGGAGACCAGGGGGCCCCCCATGCAGTACAGGGGGTCCCACAAACCGGAGGGAAGCAGGGGACGGCAGCAGACAGGCCCATGGCCCCTGGGACAATCCCCATGTGTTTCTCCCGTGCAGAAGGGGGAGAGGGTAGTCTAATTAACTGGAGAAAAGGCTTGATACTGATTCACATTCATATCTGGGTAAAACACAGCTGACCGCTAGCATCTGACCTAGAACAGAGTAGATAATGAAATCACTTCCAGAATGTAATAAAGCCTCTCACTCCCACAACAATACACTTGGTTTGTTCCTCCACAAGAGAATCTCGGTGGCTCTCAGGAGGGCACAGAGCAGGATCCGAGCTGCCGGTGCTACAGGAAGCAAAGCCTCGGGTACACCGTTCTAGGGGCTCATCACGGCAAACGCTCCCGGGCTGAGGACCGAGGCCAGGTGCTCACCAAGCACGAGCCGACCCCGTGAGCTCCCCCAGAGAGGAGTGGGAGCCAGGAGGCAGCACCCCCTTCCAGCGCACCCACCACCTGAGACCCAGACACACAGGCAGAAGACATGCCGTGGGGACAGGGCCACGGACCACACAGGCGATGTCAGACTCCGCAGCGGCTGGAAGGCGAGGGCGCTGACCCTCTCACAAACATGTGCCTGAAGGGCCACGCTCAGGTGCGACGTGGACCTGTCACGCCCAGCCAGCCAGCCAGCCAGCCAGCCACCCCGGCCGCCCCGGCCGCCTTCAGGAGAAGGTGCGCGTGCAGCCCGAGGGCACGGGCGCGTACTCACCCCACTGCAGGGGGGCCAGTTGCAGGTGCTCCAGGACCAGCTGGTTCAGAAGGCCTTGCACACTCGCCTCGCCTGTGCGCTTCAGAGAGGGGTGATGCCAGTCAAGGAAAACTCGGCTCCTGTCGAACCCCGGGGGGCAGGAGGGGGTATTCTGGAAGCTTCTACAGACGCCTGGACAGGAAACCTCCCACGGCAGGTCTATGCCCCCTCCTCGCAAATGATGTCTAACCCACTGCTGAGACCTGACCCGGGTGTGGAAACAGGCACATTAACATAAGCATCTCCCCTGCCTCAACCCCATCAGGTAAATCCAGCTACTGTCGCATAAAGAAGGGAAATCCATCAGGATAATTTTAATCCAGCAGCAATGCATGGGGGGGGAGGGGAAACACAGGAAAAGGAAGGTCTTCCTTAATCAAACAAACCACGGCTCATTGTTCAGTGTAACAAAATGCATCTCTGGCCACGTGTCGGCTTCGTGCTGGCTTCACGTCTGTCGTGTGATACATCTTGATGTAATTACACGTTATTGCGAATGGGCTCGCTAAGGCAAGTTCATAAGGGAGGAAGTCACAGTCTCTCAGCAAGTACCAGCGGATGAAGAAATCAGGTTTAGAAATGCAGAAAACAGATGTCTCCTGGGCACTAATATTAAACAGCCAGAGTGGCTCTCAGAAACAGATCGGCAAGCCTCTTTCCCTTTCCCTACATAAATTAAAGTCACAGAATTTAAGTTGTAATCAAAAGAGAAGAATTTAGTCCCTGACATTCTTCCCTGATTAGGGAAGTGAGGAGAAAACCTGCTTCTTTCTGCCTTTAGCAAGTTAATTGCATTCAACGAGCACACAGCGTGTCTGGACCAGACAGGGATGGAGGCACGAGAAGGACACTGAAACAATCAGACATGAACTTGAACTTAGGGGCTCCCGTCCTGGTGAAGATGACAGCCCAGGAACGGGGGACCGCGCTCACCAAGACTGAGGACAGCTGTGTGGGGATGAAGCCGTGTGGGCAGAAGCCCAGGGCCGAGGCTGGGGGTGCAGGGGCCTCAGAGCCCCAGGGGAAGGAAGACTGAGCTCCCGGTCTCTCCTGCCAAAGGGCCTGGCACGGGGTGAGGGTGGGGGGCACGGGATCACCAGGGGCTCCGTGGGACGTGCACACAGCCACCAAACATCCAGGCAACTAGAGAGGGCAGGGCCGGCCACACGGCAGCAGGCCTCCACCCAGCACGGTGACCTGCTAGAATCCCTGCCGCCCTCTCCACCCTGAAGTCCTTCTTGGCTATTTTGGATTTCTTTCAATCCTCCCAAAATACCACGTGCTCTCTCTGGACTCCGAACCTCCCACATCTGTACTCTCTGCCTGGGAACGCCTTTCCCTGCCCTGTTCCCTCCTATCTCTGTCCATCCTCTGACTGCCCGGACTTCCCTGAGCCCCGTCCCTGCTCCGAGAGCCCCCGGGTCCCCGTGGCAATCCACGGCAGTTGTGCCTGTCCCTCCAGTGCTGGCCACCAGCCTGACAGCTACAAGGGGCCCAGCCCTGGCCCGGGGCCCGCACCAGCGCCCGGTTCACAGAGCTGCTCAGCGGATACTATCTGGTGCATAAACTCAGGAAGGATAACATCCTAGACAAGGGGTAGAGGAGTCCTGCTTCCGTCCCCTCTGGAGCCCATAGCCCTCGACACACAGCCCAGAGGCTGAGACCCGGAAACTTCTCTCCCCCGAGCCCAGGAGCTGACTCTTTCTTGCTGGTGCCGTCTGCAGACGCTGGGGGCTTCCTCGGCCCCAAGCTCCAGCGCACCTGTGCTGCTTGCTCCCGTCCACGTCAACCTGACGGCAGCGCGGCAGAGGCGGAAGCAGGCTCATTCCCGCCACACTGAGCTCCCCAACAGACCGGGGACCACGCGGCGGCGCTGCAGTGCAGAGCGGATGTGACTGACCCGTGACTCGAGGAGCTCACGGGCTTGGGGGGAAGGCAGGCCTGCGAACGGACAATGCCGGCCTCCAGCAATCCCCCCCTTGGAGGCGGGAGGACACCCAAAACAAGTGACAGCAGGGACTCAGATACTTGCATGCCGTGTTTGTGGTGGCATGAATCACAGGAGCCAAAAGGTGGCAGGAACCCAGGTGTCCGAGGACAGAGGGATGGACAAGCAACAAGCGGTCTGGACACACGACGGAATTCTACTCTGCGTCGGAAGGAAGGAAATGCTGGCCCATGCTGCACCACGGAGGAGCCCTGGAGACATCGCTGAGGTGTCGGTCACGGGATGCCCGCGACCGTGCGCAACCCCCTTCTCTGAGGACCTGACGTCCTCACGGTCACGGACACAGAAAGGAGGATGGTGCAGGCGGTGGCGCAGGCAGCTCGGTCCTCCACTCCACAGGGAAACTGAGGCAGCAGAGCAAGTAAGCTGCGGGGCCCTCGCCTGACCCCAAGGCCCCACTGGCCTTGCCCCCTGAAAGGGGCCATGGGGCAGCTTTCCCGCCCAACCCCGCAGACGCCTCATCACCCAGGTGCGTCACCACAGCTCGGTGAGGGGTGCCCACTCCTCAGCACAGGGGGTGCGGGCGTGGAAACCTGCAGTTTCCATCCTCCCAACGGCAGCCGCGGCCCCTCGGGGAGACGGCGCCCTTCAGCTCCATCACCTCGGACAAACCAAATCCGATACTCCTCGTGAGGAAGCTCCACGGCAGAAACCGGCGTCCGGGATGTGCTGGACCTCAGGGGGGCCTGCACAGTCCTGTCCAGGTCAGGTCAGGACAGGGGCAGTCACTCCCGACAGGCACAGCCGACGTCACGGACGAGACCGGGCAGGCACCCAGGCCTCGGGACCCCACACTCAGCACACCCGCCCCCACTGCTGGGAGCCCAGGGGCTGACACAGCCAGGGACGGGCTGACACGGGGAGAGGGAGGGCATGCAGAGGCCGGCCCGGGCCTCCTGCAGGGACTAAGTCTGGTCACGTCTCTGCCCACATCTTCCTGCCCGCTCCTGCCCACTCGCCCCCTCGAGCGCCCTCCTCTGCGCCGCGCCCAGGCTCTAGCACCTGATCAGACTCACAGGTTGAGCCGGGTGCCTGGCTGGGTGTGGAGGGGGCCCGGAGGCCCCCGCGTGTTTGCTCTACTTCAGACAATGGGGAGAGCTTGTCTCCATTTCTGAGCTTCGGATTCTGAGCTCCCAGAGGCTTGTTCTCCCCAGAACCGGGCATCTGGGCCCACAGGGGGTTCAGGGCTACCTGCGGCTGCCTGTGCCCGGCTGCCTGGCTCCCCAGGAGGAAGGGGGCTCAGCCCACCAGCTGGGTCGCCTGTGTTCACAGCAGCTGAAGACAATGGCTTTCTCAACCCCAGTGCCCAGGCAACATTACCTGTGCAAACAGCCACGCTCCTGAGTAAACGGCAGCCCGCTCTCAGTTCCCAGAAATTTAATTTTCTCAATAGGAATTGCTTAATATTAACAATTTATTGGCTGGGAAGGTCTCTGTCTTTATGAACACGGCACTGTACGGTGTTTAATTTCCAGGGATAATGACTGAGTGATTGTTTGTCTTCCTTTCAACCCACAGATCTGAATATTCTCATTTTAACATACGACACGCCGTATTAAATGACTTCTCGAGGTGAGGAGCACGACAGGAAGAGAAATTCCTGGGGCGAGAGCACAGAGCTTTCCTGGAGGGAGAGGGGAGCGTGGTCTCCAGCGCACGCACGTGGGCAAAGACCCGCCTGTGCAGGGACAGACATCTCACTGCACCCGGACCTCCTTCCCCTTCCACCCGGCGGACCCCTACTCTGGTGTTTGGACCATGCAGCAGTGCCCTATGTGGAACGCCCCCACATCCACACGCTCACACAGTGGCTTGACAGGGCTCTTCATGGCTACACTCCAAGGGTTACAGCGATCAGAGCCTCGGTATCTGTCTCCCTGGCTGCCTCGTGAGCACCTTTTGTCATCTGTCAAGCACCAGCGTCTTGCACGATGCCCGGGACCCAGCGGTGGCCTGGTGAGTGTTGAAATCACTTTGTGAATGAAACCTGTGTGCGTATTTGCATGATGCAGGTGTGCGGAAACGGGTGGTTTTCATCAGAGACGGACATCCGCTCGTACGGGTTGCCCAGCACACTCGACTAGAGCGAGGAGAGTAGGACCCTCCGATGGGACGACTCCAGTATCACCAGGGGACAGCTACCGGAGCCCTCAGCACGGGGCCAGGCACGCGTGGCTATTACCGTCCAACATGTGAGGACGGAGAGTCTCAGAAACGTTGGCAGCTTGCCTTCTGTGAGTGACTGATGGCCACGAGGCCTGGCCCACTACCCAGCAGCACAGCGTACTACCAGGGACTGCGGCTGGGGTTCTTGGCTAACACGAGCCTGCCTGGATGCAGACACACTCCCAGACAACAACGGCTCAGTTCTGTGAACTCCTCCGTGGCCACCACTCAGCACTGCAAGCCTGGCCGCGGCCTCTACACGGCTGGTGGGATTCCGTCCTTGTTGCTCAATCGGCCGCAGCAGCACAACCTGCCACCACGGGGAAACTCAGGCAGCACCCTCTCACGTGGGGTGGGTCTCTAAGAGGGCATGGCCCCCGTCAGTCCCATGATGGGACTCCACTTTTCCAGTCGCTGAACCAACAAGATCCATGGGGAGCAGGATAAGGAAGGGGTCTTCTCCCTCCTGAGGGCCGTGACCCAGGAATGGGCCAATGCCAGCCCCCAGTGAGAGCACAGACCACTGCGATCAGCAGGAGGGGTGGCCTTCCTGGGAGCCATCACTCACGCTGAGTCGGTCCCGAGCGCCCCCCACCACCCACTCGGGTCAACATCTCCCCGATGCATGGCCCCAGTACCACCCAGTACCACTCCCAGTATCACCTGCGGAGTCTGAAGAAGGACTAGAGCCCAGACGCTGGCGGGCCGTGAAGAAAAGCAGTTACGTTTCCCTTCTCTCCCTTTGTGGCCACCACGTGAAGAGCCACTTTCTCTTTCAAAAAGAAGGTATCGAGCCCCCTTCCTTAGCTCATAGCCGGGTCCTGGCAAAGCACTCTGTGATTCACTGGAATCAAAGACATGGAGGGGAAACAGGGTTGCAGATGCACAGCGCCGGCAAAAGGAGGCAGCTTCACTTTTTTTGGTTTGGGTTTCATCTAGGATATGATGGGCCACATGAGAAAAAGTTCGCTATGAGTATGCAAAGTTTTCTGAGGCACACAGTTCAGTGAAAAAACCAGGATGCGAAACAGCATATACTTTTGTGTAAAAACAAACCAAAAAGGTCTGTGCGTTACTTAGAGTTTCAGAGAGAGATACTGAAATACACGGAAGGAATGGAGGAAGATGCCCACGTGGGGAGGACGGGCAAGAAGGGAACACCCTTTGCTAAAAAAGATTTGAACCATGTGCATATTTAAAATAAAAATTTTAGAAAAAACACACAGTGCAGTTCTGCTGGTAACACCATGCCCGGAGCAGCTGCAGACCCGAGAGAGCGCGGGCACAATGGAGCTCCCAGGTCAGGGCTGGTAAGCACCGTGCCTCGGCCCTTGCCGCAGGGAGAGCAGCTCAGCTTGCAAGGGGCTGGTGGATTTGGGTTTAACATGCACATTTTCACGTTTCTTTCTTTCCTGAGTCTTTCCAGGGGTGTCAAATTAAGACCTCAGAACATGGCACATTACTCCCTCTTACAAAAAAAACAAACCCAAAACATGCCAGCCTTTCAAGGCAGATCGCACCACGGTGCTTGCAAAATAGAGCGCCTAATGAATGCGGCCAGGATGAGGAGCTTTGAAATGATTAGTTTGAGGGGCAAGTTAGCATGTGAGTTAATTACGAAGTTGCCAAATGGCACTGGGGCTTTGGAAACCATTCCAGTAGCATATTTCTGTATTAATTTGCTTTCGGATGTGAGCCACAAAATTATACAGCTGAGCTAATAAAGCTAATTACCTGCATGCACAAGCCCTCCCTTTCAGCCCCATAAGCCACCAAAAAACAGACTGGTGTCTGAGCCTAGACACACAAATGCAAAGCCAGCCGACCAGTCAGCCGGGTAGCTGCCTTTCTTGCTTGCTCTTACAGGCAAGACAGCAACATCCCATAAAGGAGGCGGAGGTGGCAGCCACTACTATTTCTTAAATACACAGATCCTGGCATCCAGGGCAAGAGATCGATGAGTGAGGATGGTGACTATAATCCCTGTCATCGCTTCTATGAGGACATCTCCAAAGTGCCTCTCATGAGAGAGGCTGGTGGTTAAGTGTATTAATAAGTATCTTTTCAATTTCATATTATCTTTAAGACTTTAGAACCTGACGGGTATAAGGTAGGGACTGCTATTTCTGTTCAAAGATTTTTTTTTTTTTAACTCGGGCACATGGTAAGAATAAGAAAGCTGACACAGCTATGAAGTGGCAGGAGCAAGCAGTCTGACCCTAGAGCCCATGTTCTAGACCCCACTTTCTGACAGTTTACTGTAAACATTGTGTCAATTCTTCACAGGAAACCTGGGCGTGGACCCATGACATTGACTTGACAGACAAGGGGGAAGGCAGAGCTGCCAGGAACTCTCCGTGGTGCTGAAAAGCTCCCCGCTTTAAGGCCCTTTCTATTCACCCAGGCAGGACACAGCAGTCCCATCTCCAAGCAGTCAGTGACAGTCACTGTCCCGGGATTCCGTTGCTCTCCCTTATGAGGGCAGGGATGGTAACTCTGCAGCAGGACTGTGGAACCCCTACGGTGTGGACCCAGGCTTTGCATGTCTCCTAGGCCACATCCACAGGTAATAACGAACAACCCATGTGCCTGAACCAAAAGAGAACACAAGCCCCCAGCTCAGGTTAGCACAACTCTCATTCTGCCTCTGGGGCCTTCCACAGGTAGCACTGAACTCCCCAGCAAGGAATGGCAAATTCCATTTAGGGTGCCCTCCGTGCTTGCCACTTCTGCCTCAAAGACACAGCTGAGTTACCTGGAGTCACTGCCCTTTGCTCACTCCTCCTACGGGTCACAAATCCTTGGAGGGGGTGAGCCTTGAGGCCCAGGGTCTGGAACTGGGCCTTGCTCGGCGTGAACTTCTCCTGCCCTCCCCTCCCCAAACCAGCAAGGTCAATGAGCAGGCAGCCACGCCTTCCCAACTGCTTAGCTGAATTCAGAGGACTGCTTGTGGTCCCGGAGAGTAAGTGATGTCCCTGGTCATCAGCACTGTGCCTGGCACACAGCAGGTGCTCAATAAATGTCTGCTGCTTTTTCCTGAGCATGTATTATCTGTTAGTTACCTACAGATAATCTCATGCAGTCCTTACAACAATGTCAGGTCAATGAAACCTCTTCAGGGATGGTAAGAAACTTTTCCAAAGTCACACAGCCAAGAAGGGGGAGTGTGAGGTTCACGTTCGGTTCTTCAATGCCAAGTGCGCTGCTCATCCCTGCCAGACCTTGTCCATACACACCACACGTTTCCAGGGAGATGTATCTGAACTCCACAGTGCTAGCCCAGCAGACAGACTGGGTCAGGACCTCACCTTTAAGATGCCGTAAAGGAACAGACTCAGAAGAGGTAGCTCAGAAGGCACCTCACTGAGGGCAAAAGTCACTTGGACCCTAAATGGCTCATTCTTCCTCCTGTGAGGCGATCCATGAAGTTCTGAGGTAGGACCTGAGGGTAGCAGGGACACAGAAGTGTTCAGCAACACTGGCTGGAGCCCACACAGGGCACGGCGCCTCCTACAGGTAAGGTCATGGTATTCCTCTCCAGCACCACCTGGCCTACGTAAGTGAGGTCTCCGCCCGGAAAGCTGGGGGTGGGGGAGACGATGCTTCCGGCATGGCGAGCACAGCCCCGATCTGGCCAACAGCGAACACCAACACAACACCCAGCAGGCTTGAGTAAGTGGCTATTTATTGAGCACCTACTGCAGGAGGCCCATGCTTACAGAAGATACACAGCCAAACACAAGAGGTAACCCCCTCGCTCAGAGAGACCTCGTGCTATATTCCTCTCCCACATATAAGGCTCAGAGCAGCGCCATTACTCCGGTTTTCCACTGCGACCCTTTAGAGCAGAAATGGGCATCAGGTACCTGGAATCCAACAGGACCCCAATCCCGGCAGATCCTCCACTTCAACTCAACACCCTGTAAGGGCCTCACCAAGAGACAGAAAGAGACAGCAGAGACAGACCCGCACTGCCCCAGACATCTTTGCAGACTCTCGTGCCAAATTCCCAGAAGGCAGCGCAACCCCACAACAGAAACAAATCCGTCATGGCGACGGCAGGCCCACAGGATGTAAGGTGAGAGGAGCCCCACCAGAGTCCGAGGACACGGCCCTTGCTCAGAATCCTGCAGTGGCTAGCCACAGCTCTTGGGATGAAACCCAACTCCCCAGAACCCCATACAAATGATTTCCTCTCCTTGCTGATGTCTCCCTTTGCACACCTTGCACCCGAGAATGTGAACCAGCTGAACCACCCGTACTTCTTAGGACAGATGGTGTGGTTTCCTGCCTTGGTGCCCTTACTCCTGCGCTCCCCCCACCTGGAACCTTCCCAGCCATTCTGGTGATCGGAGCTTCAACCTCACCATACCTGGGGGTGTCCTCTCTGGCCCAGCTCCAGCCCAGAAGTCACCCCTTCCTTCTCCCCTGGCTGTGACGGCTGCACCGTGGACTGTGCCTGTGTTGCCCCTGCCACATGCCTCTGTGCCCTTGTGCCTTCCCACTCCAGGGATTCACAACAAGGATCTGTCAACACCCACTCTGTGTGCCACGCTGGCTGCTAGGGATGAAAGGCCAACCAAGACAAGAACCTTCCTACTTTTAAGGAGCCCAGTCTTTGGCGCAAGGGTTATATATTATTACTAGTCATGAATCATCATTAACTAAACTTAGTACTTGTGCACAGTCTTTTTATTCACAGCACTCTCACACACACGCAGTTAATATTCTACGTGTCTTGGGAACCATTGCTGCTTACTTTCAGATCTTTGAAAACCAGCTAGATGCAAGGAAAATGCAGAAAGCTAATAACATCCCCTCCCGCTCATCTTCTGCTAGACAATTAGCAGTGAGATATTTGGTAACGTACTGCAATATGAAAACACTGAGCAGTTTTGAGACCTTGTCTTTACTCATGGAACTGAAGTTTACCATGAACTGGTCTTCTATTTCAGGGAAAAAAAAATATTGCTCAACCAACTCTTCCCTGGACGATCCTGCAGCCCAGGGGTCAGCCAGACTCTCCGATGAGCCCAGGGGCCTGAGTTCTACCAGCCTTGCCCCTCGATCTGAACTCCCGTTGTTCCTCGCAGCCTACTGAGCAAATCTGGATGCCCACCACCCGGGAGCAGCTGACAGTCGCTTCCACGCTGGCTTCCACGGGCGGGTCCTAGAGGAGGCAGGCCTGCACCTTGGGCGTCCCCCCAGGAAGATGGACTGTCTGCACCCCACGTGCCAGATCTGGAGAAACGACAGGTGCAGGGACTTAGCCCAGCCCCACTTCAGCTCAAATAAATTAGCAGATTGCCACAAATAGAAATTACACTAATGGAAAGACTGCTTTAAGTGATTAATGAGCCTCTTTCCCATGATTGTGTTTTCCAATCTGCACCGCAAACTTTAGGAATGCTGATGTGGGCTGTTCCCTTCCCAGCAGGGGTGGCCTGCATCTGGGCTCAGCTCCCTGGGCTCAGAGACCCAACTGGACGGAAAATGCCATGGGGCCCAGTGAGCTGCCCGAGGACAGTCCGCGATGGTTCAGCTCTGCCCGCCCTGCTGGGCTGAGCGCGGGGGGGGGGGCAGGCGATACGGGGAGTGCCCCGCAGGGGGGCGGCACCGATCAGCGGGGTGCCCGAGGGATGCTGCAACCTCATTCGGCTTTCTCTGCAAACGGGGGAACACAGAGGCCTCGGCAGAGACCGGGTGCTCTGCCACCCCCAGCACAGAGCTGAGAGCACACACCCTGAAGCTGGACGGCTGGGTGCAAATCCCAGCTCCCCCCTCACTGGTTGGTGACCTGTGACCCATGAGAGAATCTCACTGCGTCTCAGTTTCCCCATCTGTGGAATGTGCCTAAAACTACTTCCTAGGGGCCTCTATGAAAATTAAGTGAGCCCATCCAGATAAACCACCCAGAACAGTGGTGGCCCCTCCCCCGGTCCCACAGCTGACCCCCTTCCTTGGTCCCTGGGGGCGTCCATGTGTCCCGCTTGCAGGATTCCTTCCAGACCCCAGCCTTCAGACTCGATCTTCTCCCCTGAAATTAGATGCCGTGTGTTCCCCACAAATGCAGGCAGAGCTGAGACTCACACCAGGGATAAATCACTTCTGTGCTCCAGGGGGGAAAACAGAATGGGGGGAAATGGGGATTTTGCCATAACACTCATTGTCCCCATAGGACTCAGGGTCCTCAGTGGGACTCTTACTGTCCAGTGCTTCTGTAACAGGTGACTGCACCTCAGGGTCTGACCACACCACCACCTGGGGGCCCTCCTGGACTGCAGGGCAGAACTCAGACCCCAGAGCCTCTGCCATGAGGTCCAGGTGTTGGGGGGACTGTGCTCCTTTCTGGAGGATCCGGGAGAATCCACTTCTCTTCCTGTCCCCACTTCCAGTGGCGCCCGCTTCCCCCCGCTCGTGACCCTTCCTCCCCCTTCACAGGTGGCACAGGTGGGATGAGTCCCTCTGGCACCACGTCCCTCCCCCTTCCTCTCCTGCCTTACTTAGGTGCCAGACGGGCGTTAGCGATCACTTCGTGGGTCTGTTAGAGACGCACAGTAACTGTCACGGCGAAAGGACACAGGAGGTGCACCAGCGGGACACGCGCCCAAGCACACACATTGTGCATATCGATCCGGGTGAGGTTCACCTGCACACCACACCACACGCGTGCGCACACACACCGCACTCACACGTGCACACACACACAGACAGCACACACTCCCACAGAAAGATCCCTGCAGGCTCAGGAAGCCCTTCCCCCACTCTCCCGAGCCAACTCTGAAATCTACGCTGCGAGCCAAACCCCGACTCCTCTCAGAGGGATTCTAAGGTGTGCTTGCTACCGTGTCCGGATCTGGGGGAGACAGCCCTCGAGTCGGGGTCCACAGGCCAAGGAGCCGGGGCAACAGCACGGCCTCAGGGTCGGACACAGCGCTCCTCTCCGGCCGCCAACGCTCCTCCACCGGGAGCTGAAAGGCCTCGGAGCCGAGTGATTAGCAGCAGCTCAAGAAGCCGAATTCCCTCGAGCCAGACGCAAAACGCAACCCTGTGTTTCGCTTAAGACGATCCAGAAATCAGCCGTACTGACAACAGGAGCTGTTTGCGTGAAATTCATTTAGATTAAACCCTTTCTCCTGACGTGACTGCTGGAAAAGCCTACTGTACTGCGTTTTAGGTCTTGTTTTAAGAAATTTTTTTTCCAGGGGATGGAAAGCCATGGATCCATCTTGGAGAATAAACCACAAGACAGTTAGGAAGGGTCAAGGATGACCTGAGGCAGTCCGCTGCCCACAGTTTAATCTCCGCCCTGCCTTAAAAGGAAGGCGGGGTTGGCTGGAGGCACACTCCCCTTACTGGGAAGAACACGTCTGGAAAACTGAGAAGCCAGGCGTGGCCGTCTGTCCTGGTCAGGACCAACCAAACTGAGGACTGACAGTCTTGCAGGCACGCGTTTGTGAAACTCCAGCAAAAGCCAAACACAAATGTCAGAGCCCATGGAGCTTCCTGGGCTCACAGAGGGCGACTGGTGTTTGCAAGGCCAGACACTGCTCGGCAATGCACAGCCTGGCCCAGACGCACGGCCCTGCGCTCCGCACGGCCACCCTGCTCTGTGTCCCTCCACGACTGGCGACCTACGTGCAGGTGACTGCTGTGTGCTGCAAAGATATTCCAGCTCCCGCACTGGGCCGTCAGTCCTCAGGCATCTAACTCCCGGGCTGCGGTTGGGCTCCTTGAGTCTCTACCTGGCCCTCGAAGCAGCCAGATGGTTCCAAAGGGTCTCCTGACAGAACCCAGAACACATGCTTATCAGCCCACCTGGCGGAGACGCTGCCCAGATGGTGCAGGTCACTGGCCTTTATGAGGATCAGCTGAACTGTGCGCCCAGCTCTTGCCAGGAAACCTATACAGGGATGGATCCTGATGTGTCAGCAAGTATCTTGCCAACCCCTGAAATGCTCTTTGGAGGGAGATTTGCAACAGAAACAAGGAAACTGAGAACGGGAGACGACACCGAGCTTGCTCCATGCTTATCCTTCATCTGTTTCCAGCACAGAACGTGTGTGCATGGCTGCCCTCTGGAAAAGGAGCCAGGCTTCCAATAAGACTAATCTTGTTCATTAAAACTCCCTTCACATGTTCAGCACGGCCCTCGGTTTTAATACCTCCAGGCTGGCGACTACGGAAAGAGCACGCTCCATCAGGGCAGGGCCCACACCCCATTCTGCTCGCCACGGAAGTCCCCGGTGCCTAGGATGTCAAGAATGCCGGTGTCAACGATGAGGAAGACTTGGTCAGACCCTGGTGGACTCTCCTCTCCCAAATTACAGATGGAAAGTGCAAACAGCTCTGGCCAATCTCCAACCACCCCAGAAGCAGTACCCTGAGGCGTTCTCAGAACCGCAGTCCCAAAATGCTGGCGACAGGTCCGATCAGAGGCGGAACTGGGGACGCAGCGGAGGCCTGGCCCGCTGCCTTCTGTGTAGGACGAGCCCCCTCCAAGGCCAGGTCATGGGAGCAGGTCCAGCTCTGCCGGCAGGAGAGGGGGCTCCCCTCATGGCACCTTCCAGGGTTAGGAGCTAGGGTGACACGTGGACCGTGGGACCTCACTTCAAGTAGGTAGTAGGAAAAGAACATGAGTTTTGGGATCCTGGCTGTGTCACCTCTGGTGAGTTAGTTCACTTCCAAAATGTACTTATTTTTCAAAACAGAGTACTATCAGTTTGGGGTCAGAAAAATGTGAATATCCTGGCTGAAACCGGGCAGGTGATCAAAAGAGCAGTTGAGATGGTGAGAACTAACCCTACAGCCAACTGGAGCAGGTGATCTCACCTTGCTGAACAGACGGGGACATGCGCCCCTCAGACCACAGCCGCCCCACAGGGACGCCGGAAGCAGGGGAGCTGGGCCTTCGGACCCCGGGCCCTGACCCCAACCGCAGCGCCTTTGGTCCCACCTAGAGCCAAACACAGGCACTTTCTGCATCACACGTGGACGGCGATTATCTGCTAACCAGGAAGTCGGCTACATCAAGGTTTCCCAAGTTCAGTAAAGACTGCCCAACCGTGCAAGCTGGCAGGGAGGAAGGCGGAAAGGAGGCCGTGCCGGGCAGCGGGAAGCAAGTGTGTGTTCACCCAGACAGCATCGATGTCGGTCACGTGAGCCCGGCTCTCAGCCCGACGGCCCCTGTGCACCCCCACTCCCAGCCCCAGAAAACCGCACAGACGCTACATACCAGCCGGGGCCTCTTGGCAAAGAGGAAAAATACCTTTAAAAATGACCAGGCCCAGGATGGCGATAAGGAAGAGGTAACACAGGAGAGAGAGCTTCATCCAGATTTCTGAGGGTGGCAGGAAAGAGGAAATAAGGAGGGAGGGAGGGAGGCCCCTGGATCTCACCGGCTTTCTGGTCTGCGTGCTGTGTTATCAGTCACAGGGAACGACATAGGTCCCTGCTGCTCTCAGGCTCTGGAACATGCCAGCCCTCACTCAGGAAGGCTCCTGCCTCAGCCCTTTCGGATTGTGCTGTAAGTACCCATCGCGGTGTCTGCTGCTCCCTTAGACTGGGGGCAGCCCCAGGGCCCAGCATGTGAGCGTAACAGAACGCACAGCACATCAACCAGGTAAACAGCGGGGCCGGAGTTCCTGGCCTCCCCCGGCTGCTCGTCTGGTCACTGTAGACATCACGGAGACAAGCGTGCCTGCATCTACTCCAAGATCCACAATTCCCACTGAAACAAGTCTATCCAGCCTTACGTGCCACATACAGACCATTTTTATTACTGTAGATGAGTGTCAAATTAGGCTCACGTTTTTGTATAAAGTCTCAATATTGAGAAAATATTACCAAAATACACAATAAAATTATTAGACAATTCAATCTTTGGTCTTTCCATCTGCTTGGATCCAGGTTTACAATAACAAAAGTCTGCTATTCATCCCATGCCAGATGTCCCTGCCAGATGACAGACAGAGAGATCCTTAGTGCTCTTTCCCTTTAGTCGAACCCACCTATAGGGACAGTCTCTCAAACACTTCCAATCAGTGCATCCAGGAGACAGCTGTGCTTGGCACGTGTAAATACTTATTGCATGAATTATTAAGCCAGTACAGAAAATGGGGATGCTGACCTCTTAAAGGAGGCAAAGCTAAAAGAAGAGAAACCCCAAAATACTTTTGGCCTGTTTTTGGTCAGTTGTCAGGGAACACAAATATTTGGAGGGTAAGCATCACCCCATCAGAAGGCAGCACATCCCAGCCCAGGGCTTCTGATAAGTGCCCGTGCCCCCGCTTCCCACGGCTGACCTGGACGGGCAGTTGTCACCTCTAAGACGGGGCGGCAGAGCCATCCACCATGGTGAACGGCCTGGGCCAGCCCAGCGGTGGCACCTGGAAAGGGCCAGGTGTGTCTTTAGCAGGTGCTGCAGTGACCTGGGCACCGGGGGAGGCAGAGGCGCAAACCCCCCACTTTGAGGCTCCCTGCTCTTATCTGGACCCACAGTGAGACGGATGCCTTCCTGCCAGGCCCGCCAAACACACTGCCTCTTCCTCCACGGGGCTGAGGTGGACTCGTCACAGCCAGGCCTCTCGGCTCTGCACAGAGCTTCCTGCGTGAAGCAAAGGCCCTGAGGCCCAGGGGCAGGATGTCTCCGACCTCACATGGGAGATTTGCATACCCAGAGCTTGCACAACCTCTCCGGCCCCAGGCGCCTCAGCTTCAGCACTGTGACCACAGAGACCAGGACAGGAGAGCCAGGGGCCTTCTGCTGCCCCCCAACCGGACAGAGGTCCTCGACCCTCCCTGACGGCACAGCTGGGCACGGTGCTTTGCCTACAACCCCACTGGGCAGCCGGCCCCCCCACTTCCTGGCCGGGCTCACGGGGACTCAGCTCACCTCTCCCCAGGGGAGCGAGAGTGCCCGTCAGGGGCGGGAGGAGTAAAGGAGGTGGTGGGCCTGGGGCACAGGTGAACACCGCTGCCTCCTGGGCTCCATCACTCTGCTCATTCCACCAGCAGCCCCGGCTGTTGGGGGGCTAGGGGAGCGAGAGAGGAGGCCTGCAGTCATCCCTCTCTTTCCCATCCCACTGTACAAAGGCAAACACCCGAACTCCACGACGGGCCACCGTGGTGCCGAGGCCTCAGACACCGGGTTGTTAATGTCTGGTTCCCCAAGCCTCCGACGTGACGTAGGAACTGCTTACTTTGTCCCAGCTCCTTGGGGACACGGGTCCACCTGCCCCAGATTCTCTGTAGGTTACACAAAGGAACGTGCCTCAACTCCTGGAAACTGCCACCTGCAGACTGAGAATCTTTCCGGAATCCCGGAAGACGGTCTAGGATGACCTGACACTACAGAGCACAGGATCCAAGTGTGAACAAGGCGACCAAGGCACGCACCTTGGAGTTACCTCTTCCTGGGAGATGTTCTGCATGAGTCATCCTCAACACCCTGGGCCTGTAGGGCATCCCCCACCCCATGTCATCGCTTCCATGAAGCCTTCCCTGACTGTCCCACGCAAGCCGCTTCCTCCGCTGAACCTCGCAGACTCGACACAATGCTCAGCCCGGCCCCTGAGGTACACTGAACCCCCAGCCGGCACAGCCACATGCAGCGAGGCCAGGAAGCCGCACGGAGGCCTCCTCCATCCCCCTCGGCCTCTCGGGTGCCTCGCGGATACCCGCCCTAAGCAGGTGCTCGGTAAGTCAGCCGAGCACACGTGCGAGCGCACCCGGGAGAGTGTCTGGCGTGGCAGCAAGTCCGCGCGGGGTCACGCTCGTGCAGCACTGCCCTTCCTGAAACACCCCTGTGCCTCGGGAGCTGCGCCGCGCCACCCCGGCCGCCCAGACCACTGCGTCCTGGTGCAGCTGTCACTCTGTGATGCTTCCCAAGCCCAGCAATGACAGGCCGGCGTGACGCCGTGTCACTAACATCAACACTGGCGAGAAACACATGACCCAGGACATTTCGGGGAGGCAAACCTTTCTCGCCCTGAATCCACACCTTGTTGGTGGGGCCCTGGAACCGGGAAGGGGCTAAAGAAGGACCCCCGTGGTCCGCGTCTCCTTGGCATGCCCTTCCTGAGCTCTGTGTGCCAAGCACCCGGGGGTGAAGCCCCCCTGGGGTGATTCCCGGGGGTCACAAGCCCTGAGCAGGGAGCACCGGACGCCAAGGCAGCCGCCAGGAAAAGGATATGATTCTCCAGTGGACGTCCAGCTTGCTGTCGATCTCCAGGCCGCGGCCTTCCTGCCTCTCTTCCTCCAGTTGCTTCGGATTTGCAAACTGCCCCTTCTCACCAGGGGATTCTGGGAAACTCTCGAAGTTGAACTTGTCCACTTGAATGGCCATCCTAAGAGAAGGGGAACAGCAGAGAATGAGTCAGCAGGGCAGGGTCTCCGGCTGGCGCCAGAGCATCAGCGTGGGCCCGCGTGCGACCGTAGGACAAATCGTCGTCATCAGTAACTCATAACGGGTTCATCCCAAGGAAAGGGACTACCAGACTCCCAGGGCGGCACCGGCCTCGGATGGTTCAACACACAGCCTAGAACCGGAGACATGGTCAGCGACCCCGACCTCGGAGGAGACTCACATACCCCCAGAGAAAATGTCCTTTCTGGACCAGGGTGAGGCAGGCAGGATGCAGTGTGGGAAATCAAAGCGGAGGGGAATCATTTATCCCTGGGGACCCCAAAAGCCTCCTCAGCAGCGCCTCCCCTAGGTCATCTCTTCGACTGCATGTCACTCGCATACCCTGGGCCCCGCCAGCCATGCCCCAACCATCCCCTGCCACCCCCACACCCAGGACCCTGTGACACCCTCCTCGTCAGGTTTCTGCTCAACCACTACGTCCTCTCCATGGCCTCCCCTTCTGCTGGGGTGTCCAGCCCTCCCACCTCCCGGCAGTCTCTAGAACACACTGAGCTCTTCCTGCCTCAGCCTCAGTGCTCACTGCTCCCCGGGCTGGGAGCGTCCTCTACTGAACCCCCGTTGTCGAGGCTGGAGCTTGGGGAAGGTCTTCGGGGCGCCCCCCTCACCCCATCTCCACGACACCATTAATCTCTGACGTGACGTTTATCACGAGCTGTAAAGACACATACTCATGGGCTTCACTGTCTGTCGGGTCTACTGGAATGTAGCTCCCTGAAGGCAGAGGTCTGCGTGGCCGCGCCGTGGTTTCCCAGGCCTGGGTAACGTCCGCTCGCCGCGGCCAACTACTCACGAACAAACAGAACGCGTGCACCAGGCGCCTTCCCGCCACCCGGGCCCATGCTCACCTCTTCCCTCTTGCAGCTGCCTAACCTCTATACCTCGTCCTTGCTCTGCTCGGGGCGCCCGGGCCCTCTGTCTTCCCTCTTGCAGCTGCCTAACCTCTATACCTCGTCCTTGCTCTGCTCGGGGCGCCCGGGCCCTCTGCGGCCTGCCTCCACTCCCGACCCGGCAGCCTGGAGGGAACTACGGAGCTGCCGGTAAAAAGACGGCCTGCGGCCAGGAGGTGTCCGGAGCTCAGCCGCCCCGGACGAGGGGACACCCATGTGTCACCAGAGAATGTGGGCGCTTTCGTAGGCAGAACTCCGTCTGAAAGCTACACGGACCCCTTTCTGACTGTGAAAGTAGCCAGGCCTACTGAAAAAGGTGGGAAAATAGCAAAGAGCTTAAAAAAGAAAAAAGGCACTCTTGGTATTTACCCCCAAAGATACAGATATAGTGAAAAGAAGGGCCATATGCACCCCAATGTTCATAGCAGCAATGTCCATAATCACCAAACTGTGGAAAGAGCCGAGATGCCCTTCAACAGACAAATGGATAAAGAAGATGTGGTCCATATATACGGTGGAATATTACTCAGCCATCAGAAAGGATGAATACCCAACTTTTTTATCAATGGACAGGTCTGGAGGAGGTTATGCTGAGTGAAATCAGTCAAGTAGAGAAAGTCAATTATCATATAATTTCACTTACTAGTGGAACATAAGGAATAACATGGAGGACTCTAGGAGAAGGAAAGGAAAAGTGAATTGGGGTAAATTGGAGGGGGAGACAAACCATGAGAGACTGTGGATTCTGAGAAACAAACTGAAGGTTATGGAGGGAAGGGGGAGGGGGAATAAGCAAGCCTGGTGGTGGGTATTAAGGAGGGCATATATTGCATGGAGCACTAGGTGTGGTGCATAAACAATTAATTTTGGAACACTGAAAAAATAAAATAAAATAAAATAATAGAAGAAAGGACTCCAGCCCGTACCCTAACTGTAATACCTTAATTCTAGAGCCTTTTCTCTAAGTATCTGTATTTCAGTGCAGTTCCAATGATTCTACAAGTACGCGTAAGTTATGACACATCTCATTTTACTAACATGAACACAAATATATACATAGACTACCTTACACCTCTCTTTTTTTTAAGACTTATTTATTTATTTGAGAGACAGAGAGTGTGCGCAGGGGAGGGGCAGACGGAGAGGGAGCTCAGCAGACCCTCCGCTGAGCGAGGCGCCCGATTAGAAGTGTGATCGCAGGACGGAGATCAAGACCTGAACCAAAAATCAAGAGTCGGTCGCTGCACTGACTGAGCCCCCAGGGCCCTTACTCCCTGTTTTACCTTCAGTGCCCTACGGACACTTCCACGTCACCCAAAACCAGTCTGCACGTTGTCCCTTCATGGGGCCGCACCATTGCTTACGTCACAATCACCCTACTTTCAGACTCAGAGATTTTCCCAATTTTTAAAAAATTACTATTGAAAGAAATCCTAAACATCTCTGTGCTTCAATTTCCTGTCTGCATTGACGCCGCGCGTGGAGCCCGTATCTCGAGGCAGAGACGGAATCCAGAGGGCGGAAAAGGTCAGGGCTGGCGGGCAGAGCTCTGAGCTCACCCTCAGACAGGCTCTCTCTAAGGCACACGCCCCCCGCGGCGAGGGACGTGCCCCCACGCCGCGCCCCTGCAATCCTGGCCAGGATGGACTTTCAGTCTTCATTGAAGAGGCAAAATGCTACCTCACCGATGTTTCAATTGGCAGGTCTGAATCGCTCCTGAGACTGAACACTTTTTCAGAAGCTTATTAGCCATTTTTCGTACATACTTTTCTTCCCCTGTTGGGTGTCTACGTGTGCGGCCAGAGCGCCTCCAAATTCCCACCCAGCACGGGCTCTCCCCAGGCCCCCACCTCAAAAGCAGACCGAGGCAAACGAGTGTTCTCTTCAAGCAAAAGGTCAAATATTTCCTAGCTTTCACTAAAAAGGCCAATTTCAGTTCACCATTGGATAATGCAAAAGCAACTAATAACTTTCACCTTTGAAATGGGTTTGGCAACACTGTGGATCCCAGGCTCTTGCTGCTGAACAACGCAGGGAGGGCGACCGGCCCACACACCACATCCTCAGGGGCAGAACATACGCCGGACGCTGTGGCCACTGGGGTTAGATTCGTGTGCTTTTCTGGACGGCATTTTGAACAATTTCTGGCGAAGGAAGTGTCAGGCTGCATCACCTACGTCCACCCTTGATGAAATCATAAGCCGGGTGTGCCCGTGACACGGAAGGCGGAGGAAGTGGAATGTCACGGACATGTGCTCCGTGCCGAGCCCTGGGCTAAGCGCTGTGCACAGACATTCACCTGAGTGATCGCAGCCTCAGGAGGCGTGTGATTTGCTTTCTCATTGGTCGCTGCCCCAGGCCAGTGAGCCGGCCGCCGTGCATCAAGTCCGTCACCCAGACTTGGCATTACAGCTTCCTTTGTCCCTTCCTTAGGCTCATGTGGTGAGCACCGAACGGGGAGTCAGCTTTTGCATGTGCCTAGTGCAGAGCTGGCATGGGATGCAGAGCCAGGGATGGCGAAGCCTGCGGCCACATCCATACACCAGCGCTCCCTGAACGTACAAGAGGCCCCCACCCCCACCACCTGCGCCAGGCAATGCCGGCGAGCAACCCGAAAGCAGTATCCCTCCTTCCCCCAGACAAGAACTCAGGGGGACCAAGAAGCTGAGTGACAATGACTCAGCAGGTTCCAGAGACAGTGAGCAAGCCAGGGAAACACCAAGACGTAAGGAGTTACAGGAGCCACGGGACTGCCCACGCGCCTGTGGACAGCTTCCCAGGCACAGCCCTCCTCACTTGGGGAAGCTCACACCCACGTGACTCCTTGGACCTGGGCTGAGGCCACGCAAGTCGGAGGGTATTTGGGTAATCCCCCATAAAAAAGCGTCCAAAAAATAATTCAAAACCATGGTTGATCTGCGGGCAAATCACAGCAAAATCGGAAAACACGACGTTCAGAAATGATAAGAGGAGAGGACAGCAGGCGGGCCCAGGACCCATGGGGAGCGCACCTGCCCTCCAGGTGGCCGCAGGAGCTGGGCAGGGGGCGGCGACGGCCTCCGCGGGGGGCTGGCACCTGCACGGAAATCATCCTTCTCACGACACCTCGTGTTCGGGACGGCTCTATGGTTCTTGCTGGTTGTTTCTACTTGGTTTTACTTTCTTATTTTTAATTCAAGTATTGGTGTCGGGGTCCAACTTCATACACACCCTGAACGCTCCCCACAGGAAGGGAACCACAAGATTACTGACTGTACTCCCCACGCTCTGTTGCTCGTCCTGTGACTCAATTTTAGAACCGCAGTCTGCCCCTTGGAATCCCCATCACCTACCTCCGCCACCCCCCACCCGCCCCCTCTGACGACCACTAGTTTGTTCTCCATGTCTGTGTTTCCGTTTTCTTGTTTGTTCCCGTCTGTCTGTCTAGGTTCCACGTGTAAGTGGGGCCATACGGTGTTCGTCCCTCTCTGGCTTACTTACTTCACTTAGCACAACCCCCCCCCCCAGGTCCGTCCACATCGTCAAGAATGGCATGCTCTATATTTGTCATCAACTGAAGGCATGATGCTGGGCACAAAGTGAATGATCTGTGGTTAGTGGCTGACCTGGACCAAGAATCTGGTCTCTGGGCTCCCCGTCCACTGCGGTCTCAGAAGCAGGAGGACATCCGCAAGGGACGCCAGGAGGAAACAGGTCCCCAGGAAACAGGCAGAGGGTGGAAGACCGTGGCTCTCGTCACAGCCACTGGCCGGCCCAGGGACAATCTCCGGGGCTAGGCTGCCAGCTCCCCGGAGGACTTTCTTAGTTGTCTGTGGATCCTCCCCGTACCTCTTGCCTTCTCTAAACCCAACCTCACTTTCTCAAGCGGGGAGAACGCCCACTGGTGGACCGGTCACTCTAAGAAGTCTGAGCATGCGTGTAAGTGTGCTTGGCACTTTGCCAGGGGTCACTGGATTAGTCGCAGGGACCAGGCTGGAATCGCAGATGGGGGAGAGGCCCAGGCCCCCCACACATGTGCCAGGACGGGCTCCTTCAGGTCTCCTATAACAGCTTCCAAACGTCAGCCCTGCCCAAGGCTGGCCCGGCCACACAGACCCTCCCAACACAGCCCCTCCCAGCACAGTGGTATCCCTCACGGCGTGCAGATCGCTGCAGCTCAAGTTCCTCACCCCAGACGGGCTAAACCTCCTCTTGGGAAGGTTTTATGCGGACCAAATAAGACAGCACACACAAAATGGCCAGCCCGGTGCCGGGACGCCAGCAGCCCAGTATAAGCAGCGGCTGTTGTCGGGATGGTTAACCTCAAGTCCCAGGTGAAGAGCCCAAGGTGCTCACAGCCACAGAAATCACCTTGGGCCGCTCGTGGAAGCGCAGAGACTCTCAATTCAGACGCACCTGTGAGTCTCCAGGTGGCATCCTGGGTGCACTGCCCCACCTCCCCGCTGGACGGTCCCCACCGCGATTCCGTTCCGAACATCCTCCATGAGCCGGAGTTCAATAAAATTAATACCACTGCTGAATGCCAATTTTCCATGTTTAATTTTACGGCCAAATGTGACAGTAATAGTCAAGAGTTGGCAGTAGAAAAAGGTGCTGTGATTTTTGAAGAGTCTATATAAAAGCGGTGGTTTTTAAAATACCATATGATTCAGTCTTTGAACAGCTGATAACCTCACCAGGGAAGTCATAATGATGACATTTAAATACAAATTAGGGAGTCGAATTTAGGAGGACTATCCACATATAATTAAATTGAACTTTCATTGGGAGAGAATTGATCGTTGCAGCACCGGGATTCTGAATTTATGTGCTGTATCGCACAGGCGTCTGCTTGACTAGACCAGCCTGCTCAGTCTCCTAATGAAGTACAACCCCAGTGAAAGGACGCGGTCAGCCCTGAGGAGACATCACACTGACTGAGGAGGGGCTCGAAGCAGAAAGTGGCAGGAACACTGACATCTGGATCAAACCCAGAGAAGATAATTTGCCCCTTAAGTCTCAGAGATCAATTACAATAAAGAAAATCCCTTCCTTATTATTAGTATTATTTTTAAAGATTACTTATTTTGAGGGGAGGGGCAGAGGGAGAGGAAGAGAGAGGGAGACGAGGACCAGCAGATTCCCCGCCGAGCACGGGGCCCGACCTGGGGCTCGACCCACCACACTGAGCGCACCGCCTGAGCCGAAATCTAGAGTCAGATGCTCAACTGACGGAGCCACCCAGGCACCCCATTTCTTTATCATTTTTAAGTGAAGAGAAAAGATACACCGGATCCTAAAAATCAAAGCCCAGCACAATCCAGTCGGAGCGTCACCAGGGACCGCGCCAAGGGCAGGCTGCCTGAGGGCCAACAGCTCCTGTTCACAGCAGTCTCGAGAGGGACTAAATCTGTATGCGGCAAAACCAAGTAACTTGCCCGCGGCCACAGAGATGGCAAACGGGAGGAGGGGACTTCCTCAGCAGCACCAGGCCTGGGTGGCCTGGAGTCAGGAGCAGGCGGGGAAAGGAGGCCTCCAGAGAGGCATCCCCGCTCTCCTGGACCCCGGGGACACAGATGTCAGGCGCTCAGAAGCGAGCAGTGTCCACATGTCAACAGGGGCCTGACCCACTGGCCGCCGCTGTGGTCTGTGCAGCCGCAGGGCTCAAGGGCCGGCCTGGGGGGGTCCACTCAGCTTATAACCAAGCCTGGGGCTGGGGGGTGTGGTCTGAGGCCCAGTGCCCGCCCCCACCCAGTCTGTTCTGCGCACAGGCTGGGAAATCACTAGGCTGCGGCAAGTTGCGGATGTGCCTGCATCAGGCAGAGACCTGGGCTCTTTCCGGGGTAAAGGCCACGTCTCGGAGGTGTTTGGTTTGTCTGAATCTCAAGTTCCTCATCGTAAACACCAGGTGTCTGGAACCCACCCATCTCCCGGGTTTGGATTCCATGAGCTCGGGGAGGCACGGGGCGTTTCGAGTGGCTGTCAGGTGACCGTGGCCTCCCACCGCCAGCTCAGATTCTTAGACGGGTGACGATCCAGTCTGAACGCCCCGGTTCCCTCATCAAAGTCCAGCTGGCTCCACAGGAGGGTGGGGCCGGTTAGGACACCCCACGTGGCACCCACGAAAGCTCCTGGAGACGTGCTCTTTCTCGGCTCAACACACCCATTTTACAGAGGGGCGGACTGAGCTCCCAAGAGGCAAAGAGCCCACCACGGTCACCGGGGGTGAGGACAGAAGGCGGACTCCAAGCCCGTGCTCCCGCCCCTGCAGAGGACCGGCACTCAGGGTGCCCATTGCTGTGCAACCCTGCCTTTGCCCCCCCACCCCAGCCCCCCAAGAGGGTGCTCCCTGCACCCACCCCGGGGACGCAGCCGGACACGGCCTCCCCGCGAGGTCTCCGTGCCTGCCCAGCCCGCTCTCCTCCGAGGCACCCGAGTCACACCCGGGGCTCCAGGGCTGCAGCGGGTCCAGCTGCTGGGTCTCCACACTGCTGGCCCCGTGACGCCGGCCAGGGGCTGGGCGCGTGCACGGGCGGCCTCAGAAGCACCCCTGTGCATGCAGACCCCGCCTCTGCAAATGTGGCCCACACTTCGTCTGCGGGAGCTGGAGCGGTGCGGCCCCGCTGCAGAGAACCGACAGCCCCTTCCCCCGAGGCCGGCGCCCCCGCGGAGGCACAAGCCCCTTGCCCAGCGTTTCTGTACATCCGCGTTTGTTTCCAGACCCGTGAGGACCCTCTCGGCGGACAACGGGGCTCGGGAAAATGCGATCCCCTCTTTGTGTCCTCAGGCTGCCGGCCCCGCTCCCGCTCTGGAAGCAGAGTGAGGGTCGGCGTCACTTTCCGTTCAGGTCCCTCTGCCGGCCTCCCACGGGGCCAGCTTCCCCTGCTTCGCGGGGTGGCTGGCCCGGCTGGATCCGCGTGGCCACCAGCCCGGGAAAGGCAGGAAGAAGCCGGCCTGGGGTTTCGTCCCCGTGGCCTCAGCAGCGCCGTGTGAAGGGGCAGGAATCAGGCTGAGCAGACGGGCGTTCATGCCCCGACGTCACTCCCGATGAAGTATGGGATCCAGGACGGGTCACCTCACCGTGAGGCCCCGGGGGACAGAGAACAGTGTGGACAGAGGAGCGTCTGGGCCCTCACCCACCTTTCCCCTGTGAGCTCTGCGGCCAGAGGCGAGTTACCCAAGTGCCGCCAGGCCTCGGTTTGTGCGTCTGTAAAACGGATACCCTCATCGGTCGTGTTAGTCAGGATTGTGGAGAATTATTCTGAACCCCCTGCATGTAACGGGTGCTAAAAACGTGTGACTGTTATTTTCGGGGGCAAGGAATGTGTCCTACGATGGACTGTGCTGATGGCTGCACAAGTCCGTGACGATGCTAAAGACTCACTGAGGTGGACACTTTAAAGGGACAGATTGTAGGCTACGTATCTCATCGTATCTCAATAAAGCTGTTACCAAAGATTAAAACTAGTAAGAGAGTCATCATAATAAAGATCAAATGGGGGAGCATTTATGAAGCTCTTTTTGTGAAGCATAAAATGCCCAAGAAGTGCTAAGTATTTATTCTGCTCACACACTGTCCTGAGCTCACAAGTCACATTTCACCGAGACCACCGTGAGAGCCTGAGCCTCCTACCGGACCCCTGGCTCCACGCGGGCTCAGCTGTCCCCTGCCACCAGGTCTCTGTGGCTCCAGCACCCCCACCCGGACGGGGAACCGCAAACCTCATGCTAGACGGAGGCCCCGCTCCGAGGCTCCGGCCTTCCCCTCACGTCTGTGCTCCCCATGGCTTTCTGGAAGGCCCCCGGGGGCCCCCCGGCAGCAGCATGTGCGGGCCTGTCCTCTCCGAAGCATCAGAAATCATCCCCCACCCCACCCCCCCCGCCAATCGGCTCGTCTGTAAGGATAGGCTTTGTGTCTTTCTCCAACACTTCACAGGCGACTCTGGAGAGAGCTGTTCTAAGATTAAAATATCTATCAGAGTCCTGGCTGGTTTCCTGCTAGTCTTCTGAAGTCCAAGACAGCTGGCTCCTGCCGGGGTCTGCCTCAGGTCAGCTGCACCTCTGGGCCAGTCCCCGAGCTCTGCCCCGGCCCGGCCCGGCCCGGAAGGAAGGCTGCCTCACGGGGGGCTGGGAGCAGCCCGTGAGGGCATCGCGGGGAGGCCCGGGCCACAGCACACAGCAGGTGCCTCATCAGGGCCGGCTCCCTCCGGCTTCGTGAACTGTAGCAGAAACAAAGCCATGCTGGCGATTCTCTGCCTTCTGTGGCTGAGAGCCTGGGGGCTCTGGTCTTCCCGAAGCTCATGCCGCGCGCGGGGAAGGCAGCCACCCGGAGCAGGAGCTCGGTTCGGACCGGCCGTACGGCTCAGGCTCCCGCGTGCTCTCGGATGAAGAAGTCGGACGAGGACGAAACCTCTTCCCAGCTGCTTCTCGATTCACGCGGGGCTCTGCTGGATTCGAAGAGGGAGATCGGGAGCGAGAGTGGGACGGTCACGGAGCCTGGGCCCTCCGTCACTCCGGCAGGAGGTGTGGTTGGTCCCCAGGCAGCCTCTGTCTACACGTGTGGGCTCCCCAGCCAGGGGACAGCTCCCGTCACGCTGGCCAGGTGCGGGGCTCACGCCGCAGCTGCAGGACACGATCTGCTCCCACGGGGTGCTCCGAGGCTCCGCCGGCTCACGTGCGAGGACAGGACGCTAGTCACACTGTGGCTCCAACGGGGGTGCCACCTGGGGCCACATGAAGGGGCAGGAACGCGGGACAACCCACCCTGGAGTGAGCTCAACGGTACTCAGAGGGCAGCTGCCGGGGCCCCGAACTCAGCACGTGGGGACAGAAGGCGGATCGGGAGCAGGCCCTCTCCCCTGGGAGACACGGGCAGACCGTCTGGTTCGTGGTGGGGATGGGCAGCGCTAGGGCACAGGGAAGCTCAGAGTGCCCCGGGAATGGAGGAAACGGACAGCTAACCGCGCCCCAGCCGTGTCGGGGAGGGGCGGAAAGAGGCGCCCGCTGGCCGGGCCACCACGGTGGGGAGGAGCCGAGCACCGAGGGGTGTTGGCGGGGGCGCATCCCATGCAGACAGCCGGACAGGACAGAGGGGGACAGCGAGCAAGGGACCCTGTGACAACAACACAACTGGACACAGGGAGCTGGAAAGGGGCAGAGCCGGAGAGGTCGGCGGGGGCCGGACAAGGAGGCTCTCACGGCCTCACTAGGGAACGAGCACGTCTCCTCTATGCTGCTGCCCCACTGGACGGGGGCCCGCGGCGAGAGGCCCGTGGAAGGCTAGTCTTCAGAAGACAGGAAATCAAACAGGCAGCAGAGAAACGCAGTCACTGGAGAAGGAAAAGGACCCTAACTGAGCATCGGCGACAATCTCCCACGTAATCCTAGGAATGGCTTTTACTATCTTCCCAGAGCCAGTGAGGAAACAGGCCCAGACAAGGACCGGCCCCGAGCATCCCTCCGCAGGGCCCGGGTGTGCACGGCGGCCAGCAGCAGCGAGGGCCTGCGGGGGCTCCCAGGAGCGTCCACGGCGAGGCACCAGCTCCTCCCCAGGGGACAGCTGGGACACTCACCTCCCAGAAGCCAGAGACCAGGGCCCGGGTCCGAGGTTCCAAAGTGCGGAGGCAACCCTCCCGGGTGCATCACGAAGGATCACACACCACGGGGCGGGGGAGGGTGAGCAGACGGGGACAGGGCTTGGGGGCAGTGCCTGAGCGGAGACGCTCTGCTCAGCACGACACCAGGCCCCGAGAAACAGCGAGACGAGGAAGGAGCATCTCTGGCAGTTTTTTCCTCACTGTGCCGCCAAAGAAGGAAGCGAGAGAAACACATGGAAGCTGTTTGGACATCTGGACTTAAGACACCGTGGCGGTTTCCCTCATCCAGCGAATCAGAAGCCAAAGAAGCAGCAACGGCGAAAGAGGACCCTCACACAGCTCCCGCAGCGCGGCCGGGGGAGCCGATCACAGCGCGGGTGAGGATCCCGCGCCGCCGCCCGCATCACGGGGACCGGAAATACCCTGAGCGTGTTGAAGAACGCTGCTCCCAGGGTCCTCCCCAGAAAGAGATTCCCTTGTGTATCAGCGTCCTTATTACGTGGAGCGGAGCCTGTACACGTCACCGCGCTGTTTGCAGCCTCTCAGCAGAAGTCTTTCTACGTCAGGAAGCGCACTCCCCGACCTTACACGGGGTACGTGCCTGCTTCTCCTCTCCCAGGGATGGGGTTCTTGGCAGGGCCGGGGCGTCCCACTGCCCCTGCCCCTGTGCGGTGC
The DNA here is from genome assembly GCA_002007465.1 of Ailurus styani. Classification (NCBI taxonomy): domain Eukaryota; kingdom Metazoa; phylum Chordata; class Mammalia; order Carnivora; family Ailuridae; genus Ailurus; species Ailurus styani. Next base: position 2,134,434 of record LNAC01000156.1, on the reverse strand, counting down.
TCCCCGCACCAAGGACTTCCTCCCGGGCCAGCTTTCCTGCCAGGATGTCACCACCTAAGTGACAAGCGTCACAGCAGAGTCTGAAGCCTACACAAGAGAAAGCTGGGACTCGGGCCCCAGAGTAGCATGGGTGGGGATCGGCGGGGGACCAGGGGCACTGCCGGTGTCCGGGACGCCACATCTCCTCACATCACGGTGCCCCAGCAAAGATCACAGGTGGCCTGCCGGACACCAACCAGTCGCCGGGGCAGAGCCCAGAAGCGCACGAGTCACCCCGCAGACTGTTCTCTTGCCGGAAGACAATGTTCTTGCCAAGCACACGGAGCGCTCGCACTGTGCCCAGGAGTGTCCTGCACACTGAGCCTCAAGTTTGTCACCTGTAAAAGGACCACAGTGCTGTTCGAGAGAGGTGATCCGTGGATTAACTAGGACAGCGTATGCTTGATACGAGAGCCTTTGAGAAGCTCGAGTTCCTTCAGTGCTGTACCTTCCCGCCGGGGCCCCAGAGGCGACACACCCAAACCAGCCCCCGCTGCGCCCAAGCCTGCTCTCCTCCCGGCCCTCCGCCTCTCCTCCTGCACAGCCGCGTTCCTCCTTCCCCTCGCCCCCCAGGTCTGGGCCGATGCCAGCTTATGCAGCCCTGTCCCCGCCTCCCCCCAAGCCCCTGTCCAGGCCTCCCGCCTCCTTCCACGCGGGCTGCCTGCCAGCCCCCCTCCCTCTCCCAGTGCCCTGGACCTTGCACCCGGGAGACAGATCACAACGTGCACACACTGTCCCGGTGTGCACGGGGCTCCCGCTTGCCGGCAGGGGTGGGGGGGGCTGGCGATGCATGAGACAAGTACAGGCAGCCCCCGGAGGAGCTCCATGCCCTCTAAGTGGTTTCCTAGAGCCTCCAGAGCTTTCTTCAGACAAAGGGGACCCAGGGGACCGAGGAAGTTTAGCAGAAGGGGGGCAGCGGTCATCCCTGTGCTTACCGAAAGAGCCAGATGGAAGGCTGGAGATGGAGGGAGTCACTGGTGACAGGGCCAGTGTGAAGGCTCGTGCAGTGGCCCAGATGAGAATTGCCATTGGAGAAGTGAACTTCCCCAGGTACGGAATCCTCAAAGTGACAGACAAATCACCAACTGCCTGATCATCATCTGTGTGCAAAGTCGCATTTGCACGGCCATCAACAAACATCAGAAATACAGAATATCTTCACAGAACACAGATACAGAATTAAAGGAGAGTCCTTTAGCAAATGAAAATTAGAACACATTCTCTGAAGGCCAAAAGTGCCAGGGAGAAATGAACTTTTAAAACCAGGAACGCCTAACACGTACATGGCCCCTGTCTGGGCCAGGCCCTGCGGGGTCTGAGAGCAAAGGCAGCGGGATGCCGGTGGAGTCCGGCAGCTGAGCCCAGCCCGAACTAGGCACACGTGCCCCGGGAGCTGCGAGGGGGCCGGGCAGCTGCAGGGACACCCCAGAATCACGTCCGGCGTGTAATGTGGCCCCGGGTACAGCACGCATCCCCGGAAGGCCTTGGGCAGGGGGCAGCACCCTCAGAGCCCCAGGGCTGCATTCAGGGAGGTGGGGGGTGGGAGAGGCCAGACAGAGGCCACCACTCAGGGAGGCAGGAGCGGCGATCCTGGGAAAGACCCTGGCCCTGAACCCAGGTGGGAGGGAAGACAAGAAGCGGGGGGCTGCGTGGAGTCCTGTCTCCATGAGCAGCTCTGCTGATAACGTCCCCGCAGAGCCGGCCCTAAGACAGCAGCAACTCACAGGGGGTCCCGTGCCAGCAAGCCCATCCCAAGGAGGAACTACCTTAAAGTCAAAATGCACGTCACACACCCAACACGCCGTCCGGGCAGCCGAGCCACACCTGCGCACTCCTGTGAGCCTGCAGGTGGACGAAGCCGTCCCACGCAGAGCTGTGAGAACAGAGCGCTGACTGTGGCACAGGACACGTGGACTCCTGCTCACGCACTGGCCGGAGGGCTGGGTGGGCCCGGGACGGCCTGCGGTGTGTGCGCACCAGCCTCCGGGATCACTGGGGGACTGGGAGCTGCGGCTCCTGCCACCACCGGGCACATCACGAGCCCAGGGAAAGGTCCCCAGCCCAGAAAGTTTGGATTGCACGTGCGTCCCTTCCGCACTATCGCATGGTGGAAAAAACCAAGTCGAATCGTGGTGAGGCTGGAAACGGTCTACGCCAGCCCCCGGGTGCTGCCCGAGCCGCACCAGCGTCCCACTGCCTCCTGCCGCCGCCGTCCCTGCACTGCCACGCCGCGCCCCGCACGCTCACGCCTGCTCACCGTCACCGGCCAAGTCACCTTCTAACCGCCTCCTTCCTCACCCTCTGTGCTTCTAGCAGCTTCTCTGAAAAGCGTCTGTTGGAAAGCTCCGCACTGAATGGAGCTTCTCCCCGTGTGACCAGCAGAGACCCACCCGTCCCACGTTCCCGGCGCGAGGCACAGAGCCTGCCACGGGCCGAGGAAAACGTCGGCTCAACGCAGAGGCAGCCCCAACGCCTTTTTATGGGCGGCAGCATTATTCCCCCACCCCGAGCTGATTGGTGTGAGGGCCACAAAATGCCCCCATTTTGTTAACAAAATGCCTCAGTCACACTAAATCCGTTGCCATTAGCTGACAACGAGAGTGCTATAATCACACATTTCACTGATTCTAAGTTAAAGCTCTTATTTCCTCGTGTAGATGAGGAGAACACACAGGCACAGGAGGCAGATTTCCCCGCACACACTTGGCAGGTGTGTGCCTGGTGACAGGGGCCCGGCCGGGGGACAGCCTGTCCCCCTTCCCGAGCTTGGAGCTCCGTGCAGCATGACGAACGCAGCTCTCAGGGCCGCGGGGACGTGGAACTCTGGCTTCGCACCCCAGCTCCGGCCCAATGTCTATGTCACCCTGCATAAATCACGCGGCCTCTGAAGCATTTCCTTGCTGTAAAGATAAGGATAATGAGGCCAGCCCCAGAGTGCAGCAGTGAGTTTCAAAAAGGCCGCCAGCCGTGCGCTGAGCACTGAGTATACGCTCATGTGCCAGGAGCAGCTGGCATCGGTGCCCACTGCCCACCACATCCACCCTGGCACGTAATCCAGCCCCAGGGAGCAGAAGGGAACCTGGGGGACCCTCAAGAGCTCCTCGGGAAGGCATGTGAAGACCCCCTACTGCCTGGGCCATGCACCTCCAATCCTCAACTGTCGTGACCCTCACCCACGCATGCCAGTCCCAGGGGACCTTCGGCAGAGTCACAGGGCTGGACCGTGGCTCATCCCTCAGGGTCCCACTGTGCAAAGCCTGCTCTGCCCCGTCCCCCACCCCACCCACGAGAACTACGTCCTTGCCACACTGGACACCAGCTAGTGTGCCCGCCGTGTTAACACGGCAGTTTCCCTACACACCGCTCCATCCGCTGGACCACGGGTTCTACAGAGCGAGGAAACTACGTCTTCCTCATCTTCCACAAACCTGCCACTGAAGCGTTCCATGAGCGTGTGCTGAATGAATCACTGAAAACTGCCTTTGGTGACCTGCATGATCGTGAGCACGAGGGCGGCAGCCTTGTGCTGTGTGGCCCCCGAGGGCAGAGCACGGGGACTAAAGCCACACGGACCCTCCGAGCCCGAGCAGGTGAGGTGAGCCCGACACGGCCCCCTCCACCCCCGCTGATGACCAAGCAAAGCCCGGATGGATACCAGACCAGCTCCCTGAGCCCGGGGGGAACGCAGGCAGGACGGCACGGAGAGGAGACACATGCGAAGAGCCCCCCCTCGCCCCAGACGTGGCCTCCCACGGTCCCTCTCCCTTTCCCCAGGGCGGCAATTCTGATGGAAAACCAGGAAAGAGGGGACCCAGGGTGTCAGCACAGGTACACGTGGAGGGAATCCAAGAGGGGAGAGCTAGAGAAGGGGATCCCCTGAGCCAACCCAGCAAAGGCTCAGAGAACAGGACTGGGATTTGACCCTCCCGCCCCACACACGTGTCTCAGATTCGCCCGAGTCACGTGTACACAGGACGGACCCCAATCAGCACAGCATGGCCGCGGAGAACAGACGTGAGACGGGAACCATGTGTGCAAATACCGCAGCCGGCCTGACCCCGGAGGGCACAGCGGGGTCCAGACCCAGGGCATGCCGAGGCCAGCTCACACAGGTGGGCCAAGTGGGGCACCTCTCCCCAAGGCTGCACTCAGGGCTGTGGCGCCAGGAGCTTGAAATCGGCCACGGGGAAGTGTGCGCGCCCCAGAGAGAGACAAACGCTGTCAGGTCCAGAGTTGCTTATGAGAGATCTCCAGGTCACGCGTGAACAGATCAAACCAGCGCAGCAGAGGCTTAGGGAATGGAGCGGGGGAGCGAAGATCTTGACCTCCACCCAAAGAAGGGGAGATGGAATTTACAATCGGAGCCTAACTAGGCAGGCTGCCTGCCAAAACGAGCCATCGGTGTCCTCCAGAGCCTTATAAAGAGTAACACTCGAGTCTACAAAAATGACATTCATAATGTCCCAATACAATTTAAAATAACTGCCAGGCAAAAAAAAAACCAGGAAAGTGCAACCCATTCTGAAGAACCAATGATGTCAACCCCAAGCTTATCCAAACCCTGGGACCATCAGCAATTAAAACCACACTCCCCCACTCCCCAGGGTGAAGGAAGACACACTTGGAAGGAGTGAAAAAAAGTAAGAATATACAGTAAAGTAGCAGAAGATCTTTTTTGAAAAGGGGCAAAAGGAAATTCTCTATCTTAAAAATACAATAAAATTTTTGAGGAACCTCACAGAATGAGTTCAATAGAACAGAAACGACAGAGGAAATTGAGTGAACTTGAAGACCAAGCACAGAAGTAAGTACTGATAAACTGGACCTCACCAAATTCTGAACGTTTAGAGACTCCTCACACCACAGGCATCAAACAGGAGACTTGTGCCCGGACTCAGGACTGCGCACATCAAGGGACAACCCAACCAAAAACGGGCAAGAGAGAGAAACAGACGCTTGGCAACATAAGGTGTATGAAGGGGCAACACGTGTGCGGGATGTCACGGAGAAGCCACCTGGCACCCACGGTCCCCAGAAAACTTTGCGTGGCCAGACCAGACACACGGCCGGCTGCACCTGGCACCAGCCAGATGTGGGGGGCAGCTGAGGACATACGAGGTTCCCAGGGGGTGGGGGCAGCCCCCGGAAAAAGCTGGGCGGGTTCCCGGACAGTCGCACACAGGCCTGTCCCACGAGCCCATGAGCCACTGCTGGTATTTCCAGGGGAGATGAAAACAGGAGTCTCTCAAAGACTCGCGTGTGAATGGTCCCAGCAGCTTTCTCTGTGACAGCCCAAGAGGAGAAACTGCCCAAAAGTGAGCAAATAAATAAAAAGTAGCACGTCCTCATAATGGAATACTGGTGGGCGGTGAAAGAGGGAGACCCACGTGACGTACGGACAGGACGTCAGCTCAGAGGACTCAGATCGGGCCAAAGGACCCCCAGTGTCTAGTATATGTGCTGCCAAAGCGAGCACGGTCCCCCAGTGTCTAAACTGACCAAGTCGTGTACGTGGAAGATGTACAGCTGACTGTGCGCTCCTTCTACCAAGAGGCACCAAGAGATGCGTGTGAACGTCTCTGCCCAGAACCACCATTCTCCTCGACGTCGACTCTCGGCCACCTGATGAACGCGTGGCTTCCAGAGCCGGCGACGCCCGGGCTCGAACCCTGGCCTGGCAAGTGACGGCTCACCCGGAAGTCGATTTCCTCGTGTGCCGTGTGGAAACAGGCGGGGCACCTGCCTCCCCCCAGGGCGTTGCGTTGAGTGAGCCGGTGGCCAGGACATGCCCGCCAGCTGCCGTGGGCACCGCGGCCACACGCCGAGCTCCGCCACGGTCACGACTCCGCACGTGCACGGCCCCTCCTCTCCTCCCAGCACAGACGCTGTACTTCTCGTCAGTGAGCAAGGACCGCTCCCCCCGCGGGGACCCCCAAATCCTGTATCCGGCCTGTCCAGGGGGCTCGTCTGCTTTCCTCCCACACGTGTGTTGGAATCCGCACGTTCTCGGAAACGGAGGCTCGCGGGACGAGGGGCGCATGGTCTGCTGTGCTCCCGTCACCCGTACTGTAAACGGCAAGTGCGCACACACCTGTGAGGAAGAGGCCACACGGGGGTGGGAGGGGATGTGCAGACCCGGCTACACACCCTGAGGACGGCTTTTGGTGGCGTGTTTGTGACCAGCAAGGACTTAATGTAAACGGACAATTATCCTTAGCTCTGCTTGTTCAAAACTTAAAGCAATTCTCTTTAAAAATACAATGAAAAAGCAATCCTCTCCCCTTTAGCTTTTGGATGCTTTTCTGCTGTTTTCCTAACAGAAACCACACAGGTAGGGATTGTGTCTGTCATGTCTTAGACGCAAACGTCCCCGAGGCCGTGCACTGTGTAGCACGAAGTATGTGAACGACAAGTGAATACGCCTAAAACTTACAGCCGCCAAAGGAAAATGAATTGTGGTGAATTTTAGTGAAGACAGGCACCTCTGAATCACCTTATGACACAGCCCTTCTCAACCACACTGCTGGCCTCAGATTTGCCAAAAAGCACAGACCCCCGGCTCAGCCCTGTCCACGCACGGGCAGCCCCTCGCTGCGGCCGCGCCTGCTTCTATGTCCCCACGCGCAGGGTGCCTCGGCTCTCANTCTTATTTCCTCGTGTAGATGAGGAGAACACACAGGCACAGGAGGCAGATTTCCCCGCACACACTTGGCAGGTGTGTGCCTGGTGACAGGGGCCCGGCCGGGGGACAGCCTGTCCCCCTTCCCGAGCTTGGAGCTCCGTGCAGCATGACGAACGCAGCTCTCAGGGCCGCGGGGACGTGGAACTCTGGCTTCGCACCCCAGCTCCGGCCCAACGTCTATGTCACCCTGCATAAATCACGCGGCCTCTGAAGCATTTCCTTGCTGTAAAGATAAGGATAATGAGGCCAGCCCCAGAGTGCAGCAGTGAGTTTCAAAAAGGCCGCCAGCCGTGCGCTGAGCACTGAGTATATGCTCATGTGCCAGGAGCAGCTGGCATCGGTGCCCACTGCCCACCACATCCACCCTGGCACGTAATCCAGCCCCAGGGAGCAGAAGGGAACCTGGGGGACCCTCAAGAGCTCCTCGGGAAGGCATGTGAAGACCCCCTACTGCCTGGGCCATGCACCTCCAATCCTCAACTGTCGTGACCCTCACCCACGCATGCCAGTCCCAGGGGACCTTCGGCAGAGTCACAGGGCTGGACCGTGGCTCATCCCTCAGGGTCCCACTGTGCAAAGCCTGCTCTGCCCCGTCCCCCACCCCACCCACGAGAACTACGTCCTTGCCACACTGGACACCAGCTAGTGTGCCCGCCGTGTTAACACGGCAGTTTCCCTACACACCGCTCCATCCGCTGGACCACGGGTTCTACAGAGCGAGGAAACTACGTCTTCCTCATCTTCCACAAACCTGCCACTGAAGCGTTCCATGAGCGTGTGCTGAATGAATCACTGAAAACTGCCTTTGGTGACCTGCATGATCGTGAGCACGAGGGCGGCAGCCTTGTGCTGTGTGGCCCCCGAGGGCAGAGCACGGGGACTAAAGCCACACGGACCCTCCGAGCCCGAGCAGGTGAGGTGAGCCCGACACGGCCCCCTCCACCCCCGCTGATGACCAAGCAAAGCCCGGACGGATACCAGACCAGCTCCCTGAGCCCGGGGGGAATGCAGGCAGGACGGCACGGAGAGGAGACACATGCGAAGAGCCCCCCCTCGCCCCAGACGTGGCCTCCCACGGTCCCTCTCCCTTTCCCCAGGGCGGCAATTCTGATGGAAAACCAGGAAAGAGGGGACCCAGGGTGTCAGCACAGGTACACGTGGAGGGAATCCAAGAGGGGAGAGCTAGAGAAGGGGATCCCCTGAGCCAACCCAGCAAAGGCTCAGAGAACAGGACTGGGATTTGACCCTCCCGCCCCACACACGTGTCTCAGATTCGCCCGAGTCACGTGTACACAGGACGGACCCCAATCAGCACAGCATGGCCGCGGAGAACAGACGTGAGACGGGAACCATGTGTGCAAATACCGCAGCCGGCCTGACCCCGGAGGGCACAGCGGGGTCCAGACCCAGGGCATGCCGAGGCCAGCTCACACAGGTGGGCCAAGTGGGGCACCTCTCCCCAAGGCTGCACTCAGGGCTGTGGCGCCAGGAGCTTGAAATCGGCCACGGGGAAGTGTGCGCGCCCCAGAGAGAGACAAACGCTGTCAGGTCCAGAGTTGCTTATGAGAGATCTCCAGGTCACGCGTGAACAGATCAAACCAGCGCAGCAGAGGCTTAGGGAATGGAGCGGGGGAGCGAAGATCTTGACCTCCACCCAAAGAAGGGGAGATGGAATTTACAATCGGAGCCTAACTAGGCAGGCTGCCTGCCAAAACGAGCCATCGGTGTCCTCCAGAGCCTTATAAAGAGTAACACTCGAGTCTACAAAAATGACATTCATAATGTCCCAATACAATTTAAAATAACTGCCAGGCAAAAAAAAAACCAGGAAAGTGCAACCCATTCTGAAGAACCAATGATGTCAACCCCAAGCTTATCCAAACCCTGGGACCATCAGCAATTAAAACCACACTCCCCCACTCCCCAGGGTGAAGGAAGACACACTTGGAAGGAGTGAAAAAAAGTAAGAATATACAGTAAAGTAGCAGAAGATCTTTTTTGAAAAGGGGCAAAAGGAAATTCTCTATCTTAAAAATACAATAAAATTTTTGAGGAACCTCACAGAATGAGTTCAATAGAACAGAAACGACAGAGGAAATTGAGTGAACTTGAAGACCAAGCACAGAAGTAAGTACTGATAAACTGGACCTCACCAAAATCTGAACGTTTAGAGACTCCTCACACCACAGGCATCAAACAGGAGACTTGTGCCCGGACTCAGGACTGCGCACATCAAGGGACAACCCAACCAAAAACGGGCAAGAGAGAGAAACAGACGCTTGGCAACATAAGGTGTATGAAGGGGCAACACGTGTGCGGGATGTCACGGAGAAGCCACCTGGCACCCACGGTCCCCAGAAAACTTTGCGTGGCCAGACCAGACACACGGCCGGCTGCACCTGGCACCAGCCAGATGTGGGGGGCAGCTGAGGACATACGAGGTTCCCAGGGGGTGGGGGCAGCCCCCGGAAAAAGCTGGGCGGGTTCCCGGACAGTCGCACACAGGCCTGTCCCACGAGCCCATGAGCCACTGCTGGTATTTCCAGGGGAGATGAAAACAGGAGTCTCTCAAAGACTCGCGTGTGAATGGTCCCAGCAGCTTTCTCTGTGACAGCCCAAGAGGAGAAACTGCCCAAAAGTGAGCAAATAAATAAAAAGTAGCACGTCCTCATAATGGAATACTGGTGGGCGGTGAAAGAGGGAGACCCACGTGACGTACGGACAGGACGTCAGCTCAGAGGACTCAGATCGGGCCAAAGGACCCCCAGTGTCTAGTATATGTGCTGCCAAAGCGAGCACGGTCCCCCAGTGTCTAAACTGACCAAGTCGTGTACGTGGAAGATGTACAGCTGACTGTGCGCTCCTTCTACCAAGAGGCACCAAGAGATGCGTGTGAACGTCTCTGCCCAGAACCACCATTCTCCTCGACGTCGACTCTCGGCCACCTGATGAACGCGTGGCTTCCAGAGCCGGCGACGCCCGGGCTCGAACCCTGGCCTGGCAAGTGACGGCTCACCCGGAAGTCGATTTCCTCGTGTGCCGTGTGGAAACAGGCGGGGCACCTGCCTCCCCCCAGGGCGTTGCGTTGAGTGAGCCGGTGGCCAGGACATGCCCGCCAGCTGCCGTGGGCACCGCGGCCACACGCCGAGCTCCGCCACGGTCACGACTCCGCACGTGCACGGCCCCTCCTCTCCTCCCAGCACAGACGCCGTACTTCTCGTCAGTGAGCAAGGACCGCTCCCCCCGCGGGGACCCCCAAATCCTGTATCCGGCCTGTCCAGGGGGCTCGTCTGCTTTCCTCCCACACGTGTGTTGGAATCCGCACGTTCTCGGAAACGGAGGCTCGCGGGACGAGGGGCGCATGGTCTGCTGTGCTCCCGTCACCCGTACTGTAAACGGCAAGTGCGCACACACCTGTGAGGAAGAGGCCACACGGGGGTGGGAGGGGATGTGCAGACCCGGCTACACACCCTGAGGACGGCTTTTGGTGGCGTGTTTGTGACCAGCAAGGACTTAATGTAAACGGACAATTATCCTTAGCTCTGCTTGTTCAAAACTTAAAGCAATTCTCTTTAAAAATACAATGAAAAAGCAATCCTCTCCCCTTTAGCTTTTGGATGCTTTTCTGCTGTTTTCCTAACAGAAACCACACAGGTAGGGATTGTGTCTGTCATGTCTTAGACGCAAACGTCCCCGAGGCCGCGCACTGTGTAGCACGAAGTATGTGAACGACAAGTGACTACGCCTAAAACTTACAGCCGCCAAAGGAAAACGAATTGTGGTGAATTTTAGTGAAGACAGGCACCTCTGAATCACCTTATGACACAGCCCTTCTCAACCACACTGCTGGCCTCAGATTTGCCAAAAAGCACAGACCCCCGGCTCAGCCCTGTCCACGCACGGGCAGCCCCTCGCTGCGGCCGCGCCTGCTTCTATGTCCCCACGCGCAGGGTGCCTCGGCTCTCAGGGCAATAACCCCATGTCCCCGCTAGGATGTGCTTCCCGCGTGTGTCCTGCGACCTCGGGATAGGAGGCCGTGGCCTGACTCGCGGGCATGGGCGGAATGGGGCCCCCAGGGAGGCCGTGTTGGGTTCGCCGAGGGGGTTCAAGAACAGGCTGACCCAAGGAGCCACCTGCCTTTCCAGGCTCATTTCCTGCCCACAGCTCTTCGCCTCACACACCGCGATCTCATTTGACACACTGCCAAAAGCGGGGACAGCCACCTCGCAGGGAAGGGAGGGTGTCCGGGCCTGGGAGGAGCACGCAGAAGGCCGCAAAGTCACCGACGGTTCCTGCGGCCGGACGCTGCTGTTTCTCTAACGCTTCCTGCTGCGTCCAGGTGCCAGAGCGAAAACATACAGCAGCACGGATGGCACGTGACGGGTGCTGGACAAGCACAGCCGGCCCGTTGTTGACACACAGCGTGAGCAAGAGCAGGACAGCGAATGCACCGAAGCGACTCTCTCTGGCAGCCGTCAACCACCGCAGGCCAGGTGGACCGTCGGCTCAGATCACACTGGAAAGCAAGGGAGTCAATCGCTGATCGAAGCTTTGAATCGAGCTTCTGTTCTGCGTTCAGGATAGTGAGCACGACACAGGCCTTTAAGGGAACAGACTAGTGCTAGTAATAGGCTCCTCCGCAGCTAAGACATAGAAGGGTAAATAGGTAGTAGTGACAAGATTAACATTCAAAGACAACTTCAACCCTCCAGACCTGTCAAATACAGTAAGAGGCATTCCACATGTGGCCCCACAGAAAAAGAAATTCGTACAAAGACACTTCATCTCCAAGTAATCGTACTGACTGGCGGTCCCTTGGAGGCCCAGACCTCCCCAGGAGAGGCTCCGGAGACGAAGGCGCAGGGAAGCAGGCCACCCGGGGTTGTCACCATGGGGAAATCACAGCAGGGACGTCGTGAGTGCTCACCACGTAGACACGTGCATGAGGTCACAGACTCTTCCCGACCCTGCGGTGCCTCGTTTCACCGGTGCAGAAACTGAGGCTGGGCAGGCTAAGCCCCTGCTGGAATCGGCCCTCGGGCACCAGAGCCTCCTCCTCCCAGCCCTGCCATCCTGCACAGGAACCAGTCCAAGGCCCCGGCTCCCACACACCACTCCAACCCACCTTGACCACAAGGAGCGTGAGGTCCCGGGCAGGCTTGGCTTTCTGAGCTGAACACAAGGAATGTGAGAGCAGAACACGGCCTGGTACCAGGGACCCCTTCCCCTCCAATCTTCACAAGCCCGTCAGGAGCCGGGGAGAAGACCCCACTTCACAGAGGAGGAAACGGGAGATTGGGGAGCTTCCCCGTGAGGCCAACACAGGTAACAGCAGTTTTCAAACACGACGTATTACTGGCAGAGTCCCAGGGAGGAGGAGGGACACACTAGACTCTTGCACATGCCTCGAACACGTGGTGAAAGCAGCCGCCCACTGAAACCTAGCTGTCCATGTCGGGAGGTCCACAGGGACGGAGAACACAGGGCCAGCAACCCGAGCCCCGCCTCCACTCGCAGCCGCATAGCTCAGGCCCGAGCCTGCAGCCGGTGTGTGCAAAGGGCCCCCTGCCCCGCACGCGGCTGGCCTGTGTGCAGCCATCGACATGGGGCGGCCCGGTCTGTGCAGCGCCCAGATCTCTGGCCTCTGTCCGCCCATCGAGGTAAGACTGAGGCTCTGGCCAACACGTCTGATCAGAGAGTCATCAAGGATCACAAGCCCCGCGCAGTGGATGAGGAAGGGGAGCCCGCACACATGATGCTAGCCGAAGCCCGTTTCGCCTGCGACGTGCGGGTGATGCACCCCGCTGTGGCAGACAGCGGCGGCCCGTCAGAGCAGCTCTGCGGACACTGACCGATGGAAGCCGCCGGAGCTGTTGAGCCATGCAGCCAAATTAGAAAACGCCACTCTCCGGGTGATTTACGCTTCCATTTTCCCTTCTTCACAATCCGTGAAGCATGACAGGAGCCCCTAACAGCAGCAGTAGGACTCCGACTGAAGACAAGGCGGAGGAAGTCCGGAAGGTAGGGCTGACGTCCGCGGTGACTCCGGAGTCAGTGGTTTGGAGCCGGGCAGCACAGGCATGGACGTGGAAACCAGAGGGGACGGGCAGCCCCCCAAGGCAGCCCCAGAGTCTTCGTCCGGGGGGAGGGACTGTGTGCCCCCAGAAAAACCACCTTCCTCACACTGCTCGTTCTCTTCTAAAATAAGGATACGGCATTTCCCCGGGGCTGACAGGTGCCACCCCGAAGGAGAAAGGAACCCATCACTGGGAAGCTGGATGGAAGGGCGACGCCGGAGGTGACGGGGTGAAGGCGGGGGGTGGGGGGCGGGCACAGGGGACGTGGCCAAGGCGAACAGGGTCACTGCGGGCAAGGAGGTGGAGACGGGCAGCATGCACGCGGGAGACCGCAAGCAGGCCGGCCAGAAGGGGATCGGGACAAGGCAGGTCGGGAGCAGCTCCCGGCCGGCGGGAGGGGCCGCAAAGGGAAGAGCGGGAAGGCAGACTGTGAGGTGTCACCGGCTATTGCCCCGGCCACTGTGTTCTGGGCTAGGCATGGGGTGGCCCAGCCAGCCCTACACAGTGACACCCTGACCCATCCGACTGCTCCAAGGCCTACACGGCTCAGAAAAGCAAACACGGCAAAGACCTGCAAAGAGAGGAATGCTTCCTCACCTGCTTGCACCTTCGGGGATCTGAAAACAGAGCTATCAGCCTTATGGGACATCGGCTCAAGCAGAAAAGTCTTTCAGGAGCCTGGCTGATATCAAAAAGCCCCAAGCCACAGAAAGAGTAGGGGTAAGTCCTTCACAATATGGAATTGATGACAGGAACGACCCCCACCAAGGGTCTTCAGCAAAGCCCCTGTCAGTGGTCCTTACATGGAAATTCTGGGAGAATAAACAGGGAGTTGTCACTTCAAATAGTCTATTTTTTTGAAAGGTTTTATTTATTTTAGAGCGAGCGTACGTGCCCACCAGGAGGGGCAGAGGGAGAGAATATCCATAAGATTCCACACTGAGCGCAGAGCCCAACGCAGGGCTCCATCCCAGGACCCTGGGATCATGTTTGAGCCAAAACCAAGAGTCAGATGCTTAACCACCTGAGCCACCCAGGCGCCCCTGAAATCGCCTACCTTTAAGTGAAAGCTTCCACACGCGCAATTCCCTGAGACACGAGGAGTTACCCCGGATTACTGTCTGAAGACCAGAGGAGAGACTCCGTGGTTGTCTCCCCAACTGACCTCCGCCCTTGCCCCGAACAGACGGGTAAGGAGTAACCCCTATTCTCACGGTCCTGAGACAGAAAGGCCAACAAAGCACGGTTTCTCCGCCCAAGGAACTGGGCATCTCATGGGAGGGGCGCAGAGAGGTAGGCAGGTGACCACAGGCTGCTTCAGAAAACGCTCCATGTGGGGGACGTGCCACAGGAGCCGGAGAACGGACAAAAGCCGAGTGAGGCCACGAAAGGTCCCCGGAGAGGTGACGTCTCCGCTGGGAGCTAAGCCAGCATGCGAGATGGAGGGCGCACGCGCTGCGTGGGTGAAGCGCGGTGGGACGCGGGACAGGATGAGCGAGAAGGACCACGAGGCCAAGCAGAAGCAGCCTCGGGAGCAGGGGCGAACAGGAGAGGGAGGCGTCGCAGAGGCAGGAGGCTCCCAAAGGAAGGAGTCCGCGTGCCGACAGGGCCGCCGCGGAGAGCTCAGCGGCCCCCAGCCTGCCCTCCCAGGCCGGCCCTAGGGCGGGTCTGCCCCTGCACACCCAACTCACCGGGGCTTCTCTTCGCTTCTCTTCTTGGGGCCTGCAGTGTGAGACCAGGGCCCCCGAGTCGGCAGGTGTGTGTGCGGGGGGCCCTCTGTCCCCGGCAACGGCCCCCAGTTGGCCACCGCTCACACTCTGTGATGGACCAGACCAGCCTGATCACATCTAGCAACAGGTTATCTTTCCTCTTTTCAAATTTCCTCTTTAAATTCAATTGAGTTACCATACAGTGTACTATTAGTTTCAGAGGGAGAGTTTAGTGATTCATCAGTTGCATGTAACACCCGGTGCTCGTTCCATC